>PVJL010006299.1:0-94169 GCA_004026885.1 Lyroderma lyra | reverse complement strand
GTAAGTTTAGCTAAAGGTTTGTTTGCAAACATTGTTTATCTTTTCAAAAAACAAACTCCCATTTTGTTGATCTTTTTTGTGGCTGAGGGGGCTAGTCCAAACAAGTAGAGGAGGCCAGCCTCGGGAGTATAGGCTGGCATGACGTATGCAGTCTCAGAGGCTGGCACTGGCTTAGCAGCTCTAGTGAGTAAAATGGTGACTCACTGTGTGATGTACCCCAGCTATGGGGAGGTACAGGAGGTTCTTGTCTCTCAACAAGAACATGTATAGGGAGAAAACCTCAGCAGTGGAATCTGTAGAAGGTCCACAGTGGCTCTCCTGGCCTTTGGTTTCTTTAGTGGTAAAAGCTGGGGTTCTGTGCAGAGCAGCCCACTGGGTATCACCTTTGCTCCCAGTGTGTAACTGTAAGTAGTATCCTTTCCCTTCTTCTTTATTCCTACCCACCTCTTTACGTCTAAGCTTTACTGGTCTCTGGAAGAGTTGAAACCAAAATGGATTCTTCATGTGATCTCTAAAAGGATAGGGAAAAACTGTTCCCACATCTTGCCTTCCAGGGAAAAATTTCAAGCTGAGAATTTCCCTCTTGGTGTTGTGCAATAATTGCCTGGGGGATGGAATGATAAAGGCGAAATGAAGCTTTTTTTTTTAATGTGGTTATTCTCAGACATTTTGTACCATGGTGTTGCTGAATTTTTTAAGTGGACTCCTGAGCTCTCTCAGAGCTATTTTGTGTGTGAAGAATTGTCTAACTGTTGATCATTGTTGGGGGGGACAGAGGCTGTGGTCTCCTAACTTTACCATGGTGATGTTCTTTAAATCATACTATTTATTTTTGTAAACTATAGGTGTAAAATGGTAACTCACTGTGTGATTGTGTCATAAACCTTTTCAGAAGTATTATGTACATATGCAAAAATAAAAAAATACAAAGCATACATTTAAATTAATTATATAAAAGTGAACATACCCAGGGAACTAGCAACAGTGGCAATTAGCAGAGAATAGGTTCTAGTCAAAATGGAAGGGTAGGTAAATGCTGTGCTTGCCTCCACTCGTGATCACACCAAATTTAAAACCAAACCACAGAACAACCACATTGAGAATTGCCTGGTTTAGCCGAACACAAGTCTTATGACCAAAGATAAACAGAAGACACTAAAGATTGGTAGGCAGGGTGGAGACACAAAACAGGCTATTTCTACATCCATGTGTGGCATTTAAAATTTGAAAGGGATATCTCAGTTGTGGAGTTCCCCCTAAGAAGTGAGGGATCCCAGCCCCACTCCAGGTTTCCTGGCCCAAGGTTCAAGTGGCAGTAAGAAAAGTCCCCACAACTTCTAGCTGCGAAAATCAGCGGGGGTTGATCCTGAGTGAGACAGAGGGGTGTTAGAGTCCTAAGCAGTCCTCTTAATGGACCTGCACGTGAACTTGCTTGCTGATGAACTCACTCTGAGCTCCAGGGCTGGGGCAGCAGCTTGAAAGGCACCAGGGATCTACAGCAAGAAGCTAAGTTGTCTGGCTTCAGAAGCAGCTTTCTCTCAAATTTAAATGCTGGCAGAAGCTATTGTTGCTGTGTTGAATCTTCTCTGAACTCACCATGCAGGCACAGCCAAAATGGAGAGACAAAGAAACACATCCTTAATTAAAGAACAAAACAAAGCTCCAGAAAAAGAAGTAAACAAAATGAACACAGGTAATCTATCAGATGCAGAGTTTAAAACATTTGTAGTAAGAATGCTCAATGATCTCAGTGTGAACTTCAACAAAGAGATAGTAACCATGAAGAAGGGAAACCATTAAAAATGAATAGGACAGAAATAAAGAATGCAATAACTGAAATGAAGAATACGCTAAAAGAAAGCAATAGTAGATTAGATGAAGCAGAGGAACAAATCAGCAATTTAGAATACAAGGTAACAGAAATCACCCAATCAGAGCAACAAAAAGAAAAAGGAATAAAAATTTTGAAGATAGTTTAGAGAACCTCTGGGACAGCAAGTATGCCAACATTTGCATCATAGGGGTGCCAGAAGGAAAAGAGGGAGAACAAGGAATTGAAGACCTATTTGAAGAAATAATGACAGAAGACATCCCTAAACGGGCAAAGAAAATAGACATACAAGCCCAGGAAGTGCAGAGAGTCTCCAACAATATAAACCCAAAGAGACCTATACCAAGACATTTCATAATTAAAATGCCAAAGTTTAAGGACAAAGAAAGAAACTTAAAGGAGCAAGAGAAAAGCTGTTAGTTATCTACAAGGGAGCTCCCATAAGACTTTCAACTGATTTCTCAACAGAAACTTTGAAGACTGGAAGGTATTGGCCCAAAACATTCAAAGTGATAAAAAGAAAGGAACTAAAACCAAGATTACTCTACCAGAAAAGCTACCATTTAGAATTGAAAGACACAGAGCTTTCCGGACAAGAAAAGATGAAGAAGTTCATCACCTTCAAACCAGTATTACAAGAAATGTTAAAAGGACTTCTTTAAATATATATATACATATATGAATGAATGTATATATATGAATATATACGAATATATATATGAATAATGAATGGCAACAGCTACATATCTATTAACAATCACTTTAAATGTATATAGATGAAATGCTCCAATCAACAGACATAGGGTAACTGAATGGATAAAAAAACAAGATACTTACATATTCTGCCTAAAAGAGATTCTCTTTAGATCAAAAGACACACACATACCGAAAGAAATGGAAAAAGATATTTCATGGAAATGGAAACAACAAAAACATAAAACTTATTTAGCAATATTTATACCAGACAAATTAGACTTTAAACAAAACTTTTAACAAAAAACAAGGAAATACCCTACAATCCCATTTCTGGTATTTATCTGAAAAAACCCAAAACACTACTTCAAAGGGACCTGTGCATCTATATGGTTATTGCAGCATTATTTATAATAGCCAGGCTATGGGAGTAACTTGAGTGTCCATCAGTGAATGAACGGATATAGAAGATGTGGTACACATATACAGTGGAACATTACTCAGACATAAAAAAGAATTAAATCTTGCCATCTAAAGCGATATGGATGGGCCTAGAGGTTGTTATGCTGAATGTAAGTCAGACACAGAAACACCAATGTCATCTAATTTCACTCATATTTGAAATCTAAAGAACAAAAGAAAGAAAGAAACAAACAAAACAGAAACAAACTCATAGATACAGAGAACATACTAGTGATTGCCAGACAGGAGGATTGTTGGGGGTATGGATAAAAAAGAGGAAGATATTATAAAGTACAAATTGGTAGGTACAAAATAATCATGAAGATGTGAAGTATAACATAAGAAATATAGTCAATAATATTTTAAGAAGTATGTGTGCTATCAGATGGATGCTGGATTTATCAGGTGATCTCTTCGTGAGTTGTATAAATATCTAATCACTATGACGTACATCTGCAACTTTTATATTATTGTATGACAACTGTAATTGAAAAAGAAAAAATTATTTTAAAGATCAAAAAATAAATGGAAAATAATAGGCTTCCAAAAGTTATCTTAAATCTGCTTCGCTTTATTACATTACCAGCCATGAATAACATTTATTATCATAATAGCTTCTAAAACAATAGATTAATAATGCTTGTATATTTTAACTTTGTATAAATGAAATGATATATTTTAGACTCTTAATGTCTACCTTCTTTCATTAAGTACTATGCTTGTGATGCATGTAAGTCAATTACAACTCTAATTTTTCTTCTCATTTATTCTTCTTTTTCTCTCCAAAGGTCCTTGGTGCCTTTTTAAATTTCTATATACATAATAGGTTATATTCTTAATACTGGCTAGAAAATAAATTTTCAACTCAATGTTATTTTAACTTTTTACCAACTTTTTCAACAAGAATCTGATTTTTAATTTTCTCTTAACTATTCTATATTTTTGCTTTGATTTAAATAGGACAAACCATTATTTATATAATGTACATTGTTCCACTACCTGAAGTATCTATCACCATAATTACTCTTTTTAAATTATGATTTCCTCTTGAAACTTTCAATTGTTTCATCTAGAAACATCTCTGGACCACCTTAGACGATGTTAACCTGCCTCATTATTTCATTATTATAATGTTTTATTCATGCTGCTTCCAACTGATTTTTAAATCATTGTGTCATCACTTCTAAATTTAAAATGTTTTTTTGTTTTTTATTTATTTGGCAATCTCTGAGATGAATGTCAAATTATCTTTATTCCATTAGACATCAATTTATTTTGTAATATCTATAGTAAACTTTTGACAATAATAAATTGAAAGGTTTTGTGCTACTGAGTAGGTACCTAAACAATCTTTAGATGTATCAATTGCTGAGTGATGTAATGGCCTTTTAAATTATAACTGTATATTGACTGTGAAACTAGTGCCAACCTACTTCTCAAATGCTAGATCACTATTTTCATTTCTCCCATAATTATACTGTGAAAGTATTCTTTCTGATCATACTTACACATTGGTCCCTATAGTCTCAATATAGCATTTGATCTGAGACAGTGCAACATTTGATACATGTGGCAAACTATAGTATTGCTCATTACAGTCTCACATATAGACATCAATAATTACACAAGGCCTGGTTACAAGAACTAAATTTCCATGGTAGTCCAGAAATAATGAAATACTTAGATCTGAAGTTACAATTTCAATTAAAACTCTAAGGAGCAAAACCAGATAAGTTCAGAATTACAGTGTATACTAAAGATATAAAGTTGGAGATTGCTAACAAGCTGGTAGAGAAAATTTGTGGCACTTATTTAATCAAGAAAGATACTGATTGATTGAATTTTGGTCCCAGTTCTTCCATCTTTTTAATCACATCTTGCGCTATGTGGCTTCACAGGCTTTCAATAAAGAGAGACAGAATCTCTTTTTCTACCTTTTGATTCTAAGGAATCTGAATTAAAACATTTGAATTGTTTTGCCCAATGTTAAAAAGCCAGTTTTGTATAAGATGTTTTTGCTTCTGCTTTTGAAACTAAGTTACTGCCCGATACTGCCTGGACCCACTGCTAGAGGATGAGAAGTAGAAGGCAAAATTACCCTGTCACCCAATGCGACAGGAACCTAACTGCCTGCCTGACAGATTAAGAGTGAGCTAAACTCAGAAGGAGGAGAACTACATACCTAAATACAGACAAAATTTGTAGCCTACACACTTTGAGGATGAAATAAATGCTTATTATGATAAGTCACTGATATTTGAAGTCGTTTCTTAACATAATTGGGGTAATAGAAATCCGATATGGAAATCAACATTTAAAATTGAAGTGCTGTCATATTAAAAATAAAATATAATAAAATATATTATGCTGGCTAGCAAAGGCTAACATGCTACCCTGTGGATCCAGGAAAACTAATAATCTGTTGTGATATTGGGATATAGTAAGAAATGTATATTGGGCCCTCACCCCTTGTTTCTGGCACAAGAATGCCTAAAACCCTTGGAATTTTCTAAGTGGTAGGTATGAGAGGTACATCTTTTGTTATTTACAATTAGCCCCTTTTAACCATCGCTGAGTTAATGCTAATGAAGTGACATTTGGTGGGCCCCTAGATAGCTTCAGGATGAGGGCTGGTTGCTAGAAAAATCATCACAAGTTTAGAGATTTGGCACTTGTAGCCCCACATCCCAACCAAAGGAAAGGGAAGAGGAGCTAGAATTTGAGTTAATCACCAGTGACCAGTGATTTATTAATCATGCCTATATGATGGAACTCCCATAAAAACCTTGAATCATGGGATTTGAATAGCTTGGGGTCGGTGGATGAACACACGGAAGTGCTGGGATTGTGGCATGCTGAAGGCAGGAAAGCTCCACACCATTCCCCTTCCCACATACCTGTCCTTATGCATATCTTTCACTTGGCTGTGCTGTTTCTAAGTCGTATCCTTTATAATAAACCAGTAAATGTAAATGAAGTGCTTCCCTGAGGTCTGTGAACAGTTGAAGAGGGTGTTTTGGGAAACTTACAACCAGTTGGTCAGAAGTCTGTGTTGCCCTGACTTGAGATTGTTGTCTGAAGTAGAGCCGTCTTGTCAAACTGGGTCCTTAACCTGTCAAGTCTGCACTAACTCCATGTAGTTAATATTAGAACTTAATTAGCTTGTAGGACACCCAGTCTGTGTCAGTAGAGTTGAATAATTGGTTGGTGTGAGGAACACACACACACACACATTTGGTGTCAGAAGTTTGGTGTTAAAACACAGATGAAAGTAACTGTACTCTATAGTGGGTGGACTATTTCATAAAATTATATTCTTTTATAACTAAGCAGATGAAAAATTTGTATAATAAACTTTTGGATTTGGATAAAAACCTCTCTATGCTAATTATTGTAATTGGCAGCTACTTTTTAAAACTAAATAATGTAAGACAATAAGAAATAGATGTGCTCCAGAGGAAAAGAAGAATAGGGTGCAGTTTGCAAGAGGGATCAGAATTTGCTGGTTTAAAAAAAATGACATTCTTTCTTATCCAGTGTTAATGTAATACTCTTAAATAAGGTATGGCCTCAGATTATAGATCTCATAACTATAGGATTGTTAGACTGTTTGTCATGACCTTTTGAAAAATTAGGTCAGTGACTCCTAGACACTTCCAGGTCTCTCAAGAGAATTTCTTGGAAGCTTTCATTCACGGAACACAGAAACCTAGCCTCAAAATATTAGAAAATAAATTTAGAAAGGAATGCATAGCATGAAAGAAATTACGAGTGACTTTTGTTGTATGGGAGGGATTATAATCAGTTGGTAATAAAACTAACAGGTTTTCAAGAAATAATAATGAAAAAAGTTTCTATAGCCTGAACTAAAAGAGACTGAGTCTGCTTAAAACATTGTAAAAGAAATCTCTCTAACCTCCAAATTTTAACTACCAAACAGGCTGGAAAAATTCTGAAATATTTTCTAATGCCTTATAGAGAAGTGCCCAAGGTGTTAGTGCAAAATAAATGAGGTTCTTGGAGGTGAAGTCAAGTGAAATAGAGGAAAATGGACCGAGGATCCATCCATTCCCATGGAATAGAATTAATCTCTATTGAAAAGATACTTACTAATCTTATAGTAGACATCTCAGACAACACTGACACAGCAGGATTTAAAAAGTGCTACAACCAGGCTACTGCTCGTACCTCCCATTATTCATGTCTATGTAGAACAGAAGTATCCATTACAATTTTTCTGCCTCCTTTGGGTTTGTGGATGTTGTCTTTTTAGTTCATAGTTTCCCCACATTAAGATGAAATTTATTTGGACTTGATTTTAGTTAAAGGGCTCTATACTTTGAGCTTGATGTGATTAAATAGATCTTTGTTGGTTTTGGTAACAAATGAGTGATTTTTGTATGTAAAAGGAATAATAATGGCCAAACTGTAGTACATTAATTTCATTGGTAGTTATAATTGTTCATTTCTTCCTGTATCCATATCCTTTGATATGTTGTGTTGCAGGTCATCTTACTAGACTGGTAGAGTCTAATTCCTCCACTGTTTGTTTCTGAGTTTGGCCATTTGACTTGTCTGGCCAATAGGATCTTAGGATTGAGATGCATGCTAAAGTTTTCACATACATTTTTTTCAATTTCAACTCTTACCATGGGAGTATGCTTCTATTAGCCTGCCTAGAAGATGAAAGACACATAGCCCAGTCATCCCTATATGTCTAGTTGAAAGTTAGTTTATCAATAAATATGTGACTGAGCTCAAGCAAGAAATGAAGAACCACCCAGCTGAGTCCAGCATAATTCAATGATCTATAGACTCATGAGCTAAATAAATGCTTTTTAAGCCACTGGTACTGGGTGATTTATTATACAGCATCTTGCAATAGGTAATTGATGTATAAGGCCTATGTCAAGATATGACATTTTGAGCCAAGACCTGAATGATTATAAGGGAACAACCAAAGAGCACATTCTCATAAAGGAAAACACTTCCATAAGAAGAAAATATGATTATTCTAAGGCAAAAAAACAAAGGCAGTATATCTGGAATAGAGTGATTAAAGACCAGTAAAACAATAAGTTGGTAATTAGGCAAGAGACACATTACATTATGTGGGGTTTTGCAAATGGGTAAAGTGCTTCTATTTTTTTCAAAGTATAATTGGACATTCTTGGAACATTTTAGAAATACATTTCCTCTGCTTTTCTATTGAGATTGGATTTCATGGAAGTAAGAACAGTCGTAGGGACACTAGTTACAAAAGCAGAAATCAGATAATTATAACTTGGACTCTTCAAATTGTTGTACAGTTTGTGGTCATGCCTTTAGGAAAGTGGAAAGAGAAAAAAATATCTCAAAAAATAAAGCCTAATGATGTCTCCAGAAAATATTAGCTTTTATATTATATTTATTTATATCCTCCATCTATAAAGGAATCATTAATTGGAAGAAAATATATTTATGATATTGTTTCAATTTTTTTGGAGCTTAACCAGACCAGAGTCTAAAGTATCACAGACATAATTTTCTGAATTATTACATTTACTTCTTTAATACTGCTTATAAATATTGAATAGCATTTCTTGCTTACTTATCTCATATCTATCTATTCTATTTGTGCCAGAGACACACTTGAATAGAGTCTACAATATTACTATGTTTATGATTGAACATTGTACGTTTTATAATTTTTCCATTGAGTACATACAAACCCATTTGGATCCTCTTTTATGCCATTAAAAATAGCCAATAAATTCTAACTTATAGATTACATATGACTTTCTTAAATTAGCTTAATGTTAATATTAAATTAGAATAAAATCATCATGTAGTACTGATCTTGGCAGCAATATTTAACTGGAGGCTCTTTGTAGGAACTTAAGAGGTTGCTGAAATGTATGGGCCTTGCACGTACTAGAAGATCATTCATTATATATGTAAATATCACCAATAATTAAAATTGAGTTACTGGACTATACTTTAAAAGTTAATTAGTTCATTCTTTCTTTTAGTGTGATGGTCTTTTCAAAATTTAAATTGCATACAATTTCTCAATTTTCAAGGACTTACTGCATTTATTTTTAAAAATTCAAATTGCCCTTATTGATCACAAGACTCCACTTCCTCTTGTCCCTGCCTATCTCTTTAATATTTCTTCTCACTCCCTTAACTCATCATGAACCAGGATGGCATTTACACATGCTAGTCCCGCAACTGAAAGCATCCTTCTATTTTATACTTGTTGAATGTGGCTTTCCTTCTGGTTCTTTTTAATTCTACTACTTAGGGATTATCCTATGTATTAGTTCAGGTTCTCTGAGAAGCAAAGGCCAAGACAGGATTAGATGTTCAAGAGGTTTATTGGGGGTGTGGAATTCCTGTGAGGGCATAAAAGGAAGGGAGGTGGAGAATTTGGGATATAAATCAGATTACAAGACATGCTTACCCCCTGTGAAGGAGTAGAAAACGGGCGATGGCAAGACACGACTGCAATAGATAGCCATCACTGGGCTTCACGCTCCTCAGTTGCACATCACACTTGCCATTTTAAGCTCCAGAGTCTCTCTACTTAATATCTGTTTTCTCCCCTAATGTAGCTCTCTTGGTGGTGCAGTGTCATTTGCATTATTTTTTGATATATTATAGATTTTCTAGAAATGTATGGAGGGATACTTTGCCTTTTGAGGTCTCTGCCATAAAGTATGTCTCATTTTTATTTTTTAATTCTCATTCCATTAGAATTCATTGCACATTGGTCATTATATAACCTGAAAATGTCTGAATATTGGTCAGCAAAAAGGAAATATTTACCTTTTTTACATGCTACTTCTTGCAAGTTTGAAATATTTCTGTCATATATAGAGTCCAGCAGAAGTAACACCTGGACTTGAGTTATGATTAAACTGTACATGCTTACCATTATACAAATAATGCCCCATTTTTATGAGCTGATAATCTATACCAAATCTTTTATTATAAAATAATAAGCATGTATGATTATGATTTTGTAATAAAATCATAACTCAAATCTAGGCATTACTTCTGGTGGACACTGTGTTTTTACTTAATCTAATGAATTTAATCTATTCTACTTTCTGTGTTCTAAACAATCTTGTTGATGTCCTCTATACTTTTTTGTGAATTTTATTTGTCTAATATTCCTCCATCAGTGGTTTAAAATATATACCTCATATTGTAAATCTGACAGTCACCCTTACATTTTTAACTGCATATTAAACCATTACTTTTTTTTTCATTTTCTAGAATAAATACTCTAGAAAGGCAACATATTTGGCCTGCATTTAATTTTACCCTGTACTCTCATATCTCTCATGTTGAAATCATCTATATTGTAGAGAAGAGAATTGCATGGCAAGGACTTGAGAGCGGTCTGTAGGACCTGCAAATGCTCCCTGGCTGATAGCTAGCAAGAAAATGTGGAATTCACTCATAAGGTTGTAAGGAGATGAATTTTGTCAGTAACCAGTGAGCTGGAAGAAGACCCCGAGCCTTCGATGAGGGTCTAGTCCTGGCCAACACTTTGATTTTTGCTCAATGAAATCTGAGTGCATATCCAGCTAACCTGTACATGGAGTCCTGATACAGAGAAACTGTAAAATAATAAAGGTATGTTGTTTTAAGCTACTAAGTTTGTGGTGATTTGTTGCATGGCAATAGAAAATTAATCCATCATCATTTCTTGCCTAGCCTAGCACAATAGTTTTCTATCTGTTATTACTGTGGCGTACCCATTCTCCGAAGCAGGTAGAGCAAAACTTTAAAATGTAACTAAAAATATTTTCCAACTTTTTGAAACTATCCAATGATTTCTAATTTCAGTTGGTGTAAAAGCCAGAGTCAGTACAGTTGTGTCTAAAATACTTCCTTGTGTCCTAGAAAACACTCTGTCTCGCTCATGGATCTGCCTGTTCATTTTGTCTGTAGTCTTAAGTATTTAAGCCTATTCCTGCTTCAGACACTTGCTTTTTCTCTTTGCTTTGTTTGGATTTTTGCCCCAAACTATATGCAAGTCTAATTGCTTCAGTAAGACTTCATGAAAACACTATAGAAAAATCACACACTTCCTTACTTCAGCAACTATGTTTGAGACCCTGATATATTTTTATCGATAATTTACATCACTATCTTATTCTTATAAGGTGTATAGTTTCTTCTTTCTTTTCTTATTGTTTTGTCACCTCTAAGAATATAAGCCCCATGCAGATAAGAACTTTGTTGTATTCATTGCTAAATCACTAGTTCCTATATAGTAGATGTTCTATAAATATTTTAAATTCAATTTATTGGGATGATATTGGTAAGTAAAATTATATAGAATTCAAATGTACAGTTCTGTAATACATCATGTATAAAACTTGCATTCTGTACTCACCACCCAAATTCAATTCTTTTTCCATCACCATATATTTGACCCCTCTCCTTTCTCTTAAATAAATGAATATGGAAAGAAGATTTTATCAGTAATTTCATGCTTTATTTTTAATTTATTTCAGTATCTTGCTAGAGTTCCAGGTTGATCTTGGACTCTGTTCTGCTTCATTGTCTAATACCATGATAGGTGTACATTAAATAGTGATAGGTCTTACATACAAGAGGTTAACTTCCCTTATCTTGTTCACTCCTCACAACATGTGGCAAGGGACCAGATCTTCTGTTGTGCTGCTCCTTTGGTTGGTTGAACACTTACTACCAAAATGCTATTGCATAATCATATACCACTCCTCCTACTTTGCTTCAAAGATTTGTGCTTGATGTTTTTAATTTTTCCTGGGGTTTTATAGAGATGATACTTCTTTTTTCTATGTTAATCAATCCCCCTACTCTCTTTTTTACATTCATTGTGTGTGTGTGTGTGTGTGTTCTTGGAAAAAGACTCAGATCTTGATTGTAATATAAAGCCTTTTAATTACTAGAATTATCATTTAATTCATATTTAATATTTTTAAGTTTAATTTTTTAAAAGAATTGCATTTTCTAACAAAACTATGAAAGGAAATTTTCTGATGCAGTATTTAGGGATTAGCTTGTTTGCTACACATTAGATGTTTCAAAGCCTGACTACTTCTGACATTAAAAAAAAAAGTTTAGTTCGCCATCATCTTTAGTGTAGTTACTCAGAAATTTACACTAACATGTGGCTTCTGAGATAATAAAGACATCAAAGCTTCAAAATAATGGTAAGGGTAAGATATAAATGCACTTGTAAGAGAAACCAAAACTATCCGAAGACTTATATTTTAAACTATTGTTAAAATTGTGATAAACTCAATCTGAGATGTATTCATGATAATCAGTTGCCTTCAAATGAATGAGAGGTATTTCCAAGAAGTAATAAACTTACGAAAACAGTCTTCTGAGAAAAAAAAAAAAAGAAAGAAAACAGTCTTCTGAATAGCAGTCAAGTACATTTGAACACTTGGCAATCCATTATCACAGATTTATGCCTTTTGGGTAATACTCTTATGAATGTTTAAGATTCTTATTCATTTTAAAGATTATGCCCTCCTCAAACAATGGTGTTAACTGATTTGAATTTTTAGATTTTTATTAGTCTATATTCCAAAGGAACAACAGCGGATACTAACAAACTTCTACAAAACACTTTTGCATACATTATTTCAGTATATATTTATAACAATAATATATTATTATGAACTTAAAACTTTATGTTTCTTTGCACAGTGAAAGCAAACTCCGCTTTAAAGGGGATACAGGAAAGTAGGCTGGCAATGATGTAGGCATTGTCAAAGCAAAAATTTCACTGGGCATGATCAACAGGTGAGAAAGATGTTATTTAAGGCTATTACAATAGGGAAGAGAGAGAAACTCAGTCTGAATGGAACTCCACTGACACTAGGGGCTGGAGAGATTTTTAAAGTTGGGGTGGTGGGAGGGCTCATCTGTGTCTCCTCACAGGCCTTACTCAAAGAAAGAGTAGGCTTCCTCTTATCTTCATGACATAAGGTCATTTTCCAACTTGGAGCAGAAGTTCCTCTAAATTTAGGCTCCTGCCCTTCCACTGTGACTGGAAGATAGGGTGTCATTTCCCTTGCTTATAATAGTTTAAATGGATAGTCCTGGGTTGTAAAACTATCAAAAACTTTTTTAAAAGATTTACATCTCAAAGGGGCAGAGAAAAAAATTTGCAATTACTGGTTTTTTGAAGTAGATGCTCTAAGAAAACGAAAGAGAAACATCTGTGGTTAAGTCATCTACATTCTGTAAGAGTCAGGTGAGCGGGAGGTCAGGGGCTAAGAGTAAGGAAGAAAGTAGCATGTCTGAAGTGTGGTCAAACTGAGGCAATCATTAAGGTCAATATACATTATCTGCAATAGTGTTCACAGCAAACTATAAGATAGACTTTTTTTCTCAATTTTTAGGTGAATCTCAGTGATTTTATATCTGACTAAATTCATAAGGCTATTTATGGTAAACCCAATATTCAAACTTAGTTCTATTAACTGAAAATTATTTTTTCCCAGCAAGAAATTTATGATTAATATAAAACATTACTATCTCAAATGTCATGCTTCTTTTTTCTATTTTGCATGTCATCTAAAATAAAAAAGAATCCAGAGGGGGAAATGGTACATTAATAGACTCTAAAAAGCTGCAGATGTTGTAAGAGATATTCTAAAGGTGAGAGATCAAAGGCCTCATGTTTTCAAATTGCACATTATCTATGCCGAATCATTACACTAATGAGTTCCCACTACAGAGTTCACATCTTTAAAACAGGGTTTTCAAATTACAAATGTAGAGTCAAATTTTCCTAATGTGTTTCCTTTTCCCTTTGGAAACAGTCTTAACTCATTAAGGCCAGGAGGGCATAATTTCCTAAAGCTGCCTCTCTGTAAATTCATGACATTAAAAAAACAAAAAACAAAAAACAGTCTTCCAAGAAAGTTTACTGTAACATAAAATACTCATACATAAGTACATTTTTCCACCATCACCTTACATAACCATGGAAGATGTATTCCACTCATAGTCCAGCTGGTACCTTTTCCATGTATAGTATACTGAGGTGACAGTGGACTTTCCAGGACTTAAATACTCCTCTCCTGTTATTTCGTGTAAGATACCAGTCCTTCTTTACCCACGAGGTTCAGTAGTTCACAGCTATTCTTAATGACCTAACTTTTTGTTCAGATGTACTGTTACACATAAAGCTAATATGTAAAGTAAACTAGAAGTTAGTATCTCTGTTTGGATTCAGAAATCTCCATGTCAATGATTAGTACCTTCAGGAACCCTTGGGGCACATTTACATGAACATGAGGCTCCATGGAGCTCAATCAGAAAATCAGCTATCTGATAAAATCTCCAAATATTTAGACAAATAAAACAGAGAGAAATAATAATCCACATGCTTTGCAGTTTACAAAGGGTACAAAATAAAACTTTAAGAAGTTTTATCCTGGTCTTATGTGATTTCCAGGTTTACTACTTCTCAAATATTTACAAATACATATAGAGGTAAAGAAAATTCTCTTTTGAAATCTTTAAGTATTGGAAACATGTCTTTCTGGACTTAACAATTCAATAAAAGATAATTTTCTTTAATTTTTGAAATACCTATATATATCATGTTCATTAAAAAATGGATACTTACTACATAAAATTAGTAACATTAACACATTTTGCCCTCATTTCTCACATAGCATATTCCCTACTTTTTCCTCAAACAGGTTAATATTGATGATTTATCCTTTGGGGTCTGATGACGTCAAGAACAAGGGCCCTTATTTGGAAATGTAGAAAACTTTTCTTAAAAATAGTTGTTCAACCTATTATTTCTTCTACCAATTATAATTCCAAAATTATTTAGAGAGATACCTAATCCTCTCTCTGCTTCTTTTTGCCCCACTTGCTGATTCAGTTTATTTATAAGATTATTACACCAATCATTTACCATTAGCTGTCTGTCAAACAATATAGTAGGAATTGAGATTAATAAAAGAAACATAGGAAACATAGGAAACATAAATAAAGCTTTCTAAAATGAGCTCCCTATTTAAGTGGAGTCTCCTCTGGTTAGATCTTCTTGGTGTTTCCCTCGTACAGTTTGCACCTGGACCTGCACACTCCTCACTCAGACTTTCATTGGTAAATGTATTATCCAGGTTTTAATAATATAAAACTCCTTTAATTTTAATGCTTAATCTCTGGGGGATAATCTTTTCCCCTCTGAGAATTTTAAAATATATTTCTTCTTCTCTATCTAAACAATTAGAGATTCTTGTAATAAACATATCCCAAAACATTATACCAATAGATATACAAGGAAAATTAAAGTAACATTTTAAAGTGTCTTTCCCCATTATTTTAGACTTAAGTTTACTTTTTGTACCTTCCAACCCCACAGCACATTTTTACATTCTACAATAGAATAGGTCTATGATAGGTAAAATTAATAATATTTCATGGCAAAGTTGATTTTCACATTTATGCAAGGCTTGCCCAATATTTCTGAGAGAAATAGCAATAAAATAAGTTTGGGAGAAAAACAATCAAAAGCTTTCATGGTTAAAATCCTAAACACTTACAACATCAAATGCTGAGGAGGATATGGAGCAAGAGGGACTCATTCTTTACTGGTAACAATGAATATGTGGAGCACAGGACATTTGTAGAGTGATGATACTATTTTATTTGATACCGCAATAGATGATACATGACATTATGCACTTAACAAAATTCTCAGAACTATACGACACAAAAAGTGATCCCTAATGCGTATTATAGACTTTAGTTAGCAATAATATATTCATTATTTGTTTTTCAGTTGTGAGAAATGTACCACACTAATGCAAGATGTTAATAGTAAGTGAAATTTTAAGTCTGACAGAAAAAATAAGTAAACTCTGTGGAATCTGCCTAATATTCTATAAACATAAAAGTCTAAAATAAATGGTTTAGTGATTTATAAAAAAAATATACAGTTATAAATCTAGGACATTTTTATAGGACTTTTTTATAGGACTTTTAAGGTGAAGATTAGAAAAGATTGATATAAATAAATGGAAAAATATACTGTGTTTATGAATTGGAAGTCTCAATATACTAGAGATATTTCTTTCCAATTGAAATACACATACAGCATAATTCCTATCAGAATTCCAGTAAGATTTTTTTAGATACAAACATGTTTATTCTAAAATGTATATGGAAAAGCAAAATAACTAGAATAGCTAAGACAATTTTGAAAAAGAAGTATAAGGTAGAAAAATCAATCTATTCAATTTGAAGACTGAATATAGAATAACAATAATTAAGGCCATGCCCACGTTGTTTTGAGGAGAGTTAAACACCAAAATAAAGAAAACAGAATAGAATACTCAAACTAATACAAGATGCCCAATGATTTTTTTTGACAAATATACAAAAGAAATTAAATGGAAAAAATGTAAAATTTTCAACAAATGTTGCAAGAGCAGTTGAACATCCATGTGGGTGGAGGAAATAATCAATACTTTAGTTTCTTTTCCTATAAAAAGTTAACTCAAAATGGATCATGAACTATGTGTAAAACGTAGAACTTTTAAACATTGGCAGTAAAATACAATGGAAAATTTCCATGATTGAGGGCTAGGAATAGGGAAGGTTCTTAGACTTGACACCAAAAGCATGATCCACAGGAGAAAAAAAATGATAAATTTGACTTTAATAAAATTTAAGATTTTGCTCTGGTAAAGACTCTTTCAACAGATTCAACACCTACTGACTGAAAGAAATACTTGCAAACTGAATATCCAACAGAAGACTAGTATCTAGAATATATGAGGGCTGTGCAGAAAGTATCCAGCCATGTAATATAAAAAATAGAGGCATTTATGGCTGGATTTTTTCCAGACAGCCCTCATGTAAAGAACTCTAGAAACTTAACAGTAAAATCAAATTAGGAAAAAGGGCAAAAGACATTATTTAACATATCACCAGAGAGGATATGCAGATCGTAAGAACAAGAAAAATAAAGTTAAGCTTTAGGAAAATGTAAATCAAAAACCACAAGGACGTACCATGGTACAATTATCAGCATGGTCAAAATAAAAATAAAGACATTAGTAATGCTGATGATGACGCAGAATAACAAATCACTTACACAGTTCTGGCTGTAATCTAAACTAGTATAGGTGCTCTGAAAAGCAGCTTGATTGTTTCTAAAAAACATGCAACTGTTATATCACCCAGCAAGTATACTTCTGGGCACTTGTTAAAGAAAAAAGAACCTGCCAACTATGTTTATACAAAAACTTGTAATTTATAGTAGCTAGTTTATAGATGTTAACCTGTAGGTTATCAATACCAGAGAATATGACTCAACAATGAAAAGGAATTAACTATTGATACACACGAAAATCTGTATCAATTTCCAGAGAATTATGTTCCACAGAAATTGCCATTCTTCAAAATTAGTTTCATACTATATAATTCTATTTATATAACATTTGATATGACAAAATTAAAGAAATGAAGAGCAGATTAGTGCTTCCTAGAGGTTAAGGAAGCGGTATGTATAGTAGGTAAGCAAATATAGCTATAAAAGGGATTCTATGGTGATAGAAATATTCTATACCTTGGCATTCTCAATGGCAATATACTGGTTGTGTTAGTGTCCTATAGTTTTGCTAGATTTTATCATTTGGAAAAGAACATGTTCTTTCTATATTATTTCTTATATTGCATACTAAACTATAATTTTACGAAATAAAAAGTTTAATTAATACTTCTAATCCATGAGGATGGTGTATCCTCCCATTTATTAATGTCTTCTTTGATTGCTTTTTAAAATGTCTTATAGTTTTCAGAGTACAAGTCTTTCACCTCTTTGGTTAAGTTCATTCCTAGTTATTTTATTCTTTTTGATGCAATCATAAATAAGATTACTTTTTTCATTTCTCCTTCTGATTGTTCATTATCAGTGTATAGGAATGCAACATATTTCTCTATATAATTTTGTATTCTGCTACTTTACTAATTCTTTTATTAATTTTCTTTTTGTGTGTGGATTCTTTAAGGATTTTGATATATAGTAATTATGTTATCTGTAAATAGTGACAGTTTTACTACTTTCTTTCCTATGTGGATGCATTTTATTTCTTTTTCTTGTCTGATTGCTGTAGCTAGGACTTCCAGTACTATGTTAAACAGTAGTGATGAAAATAGGAATTCTTATCTTGTTCCTAATCTTAGAGGAAAACTTTCAGCTCTTCACCCTTGAGCTCTTAGTTTCATTAAACTTTTTCTGTTGTTTTCTTACTTTCTATTTCATTCATTTCAACTCTGATGTTTGTTATTTCTCTTCTGTTTATTTTGTGTTTAATTGTTCTTTTTTTTTAAATCTCTTTAGCTGTAAATTTAGATTATTTATTTGGGATTTCACCAGCTTCATCAGGTAGGCCTGTATGGCTATAAACTTTCTTCTTGCCACTGCTTTTGCTGCATCTCATAGATGTTTTTTGAAGATTGGTGGGGGAGTTCCCTGGTGGTGCAGTGGCTTAAGGCTTCATCGCTGGTGTTGTCAGCGCTGCGGCCTGGGTTCGATTTCCGGCCAGGGAACTATCCACATACAAATTAAAAAAAAAAAAAAAGGATTGATGGGATAGCAAACTGGTACATCCTCTATGAAAACTAGTATCGCGTTTTCTCAGAAAACTAAATCTAGATACACCATGTAATTCCAATTCTGAGTATTTATACAAAGAAAATGAAACTACTAATTTGAAAAGATATATACACCCCTATGTTTTTTGCAGTGTTGTTTACAATGAAAAGGATATGGAAACAACCTATAGGTCCAAATATAGATGAATGGATAAAAAAGTATTATATATATGTGTGTGTGTGTGTGTGTGTGTGTGTGTGTGTATATATATATATATATATATATATATATGAATAATATGAAGCAATACAAAATAATAAAATCTTGCCATTTGTTACATGTATGGGCCTAGAGGGTATTACGCTAAGTAAAATAATTTAGGCAGAGATATACAAATACAGCATGGTTTCCCTTTGTGGAATCTAAAAACAAAACAAAACAAAACAAACAAGCAAAAACAGACTGATAGAGACCAAAGGGACGGTTACCAGAAGAGAGGAGGTGGGGGTATGGGTGAAAAGGAAAATAGGAACACAGCCAATTGTATTGTGATAAATTTACATGATCATGGATGATTATTAGAATTACTCGGGTGATCACATTATAAATAATAAAAATCAGTATATTGTACAGTTGAAACTAATGTAAGTAATATAAGATTGTATACCAAATATACTTAAATAAACAAATAATTTTTAAAGGCTTAGTTAAAAAAGGAAAAATAATAACCCAGATCTCTAAAATTGAATCATTGTTAAAATAAAAAACTATTTATGCAGTAGGTATTTTCAAGGTTAGAAAATGAAGTCGAAAAGAAAAGTTGACCTTAAGTAAGAAAAATTCAGCCTGGATTGTGAAATCTCTATAGCAAATTTCAAACCCACATGAAATAACATATAGAGAAAAATATTATATTCTGAGAAGGTTATTTTCAGCCCAATAATCTTAAAATTACAAAGGCAATGGAGAAAACCTCAGTTATATAAAGACTTAAGGAATATAATATCCATGAGCTTATGTTGGAGAGGAAGAACATAATTCAATGACTGACAAACTCCAGGCAACCAATAATGAAGAAATAATAGGCAACACATCAAGTGACAAGCTTTAGATAAATTTAATCTGAAACAAAAACTAGGAAAAATTATAGAAAAAAAAACACTGTAATGTTTATTAAATTTTTTAAATAAGAATAAAAAATACACATATTTAATAGTTGTGGAGAGATGGAAGAAAAACTGAGTATACTAATATTCTCATTTGGAGAGGAGTAAAGAAGTATTTATATTAATAAACCAAAAGTAAGGGTATGCTTATTTTTTTTGTTTGGAGACTTATAAAAATAAGAAAAGTGTAACTAAAAAAACAAGCATTGTACTTCCCTTTTATCTGTAGGTGATATATTCCATGACCCACCATGGATGCCTGAAATTGTGGATAATACTAAACCCTATATGTACTATATTTTCCTATACATACATATGTCTGATAAAATTTAATTTATAAATTTGGCACAGTAAGACATTAACAACAATAGTAAAACAGAACACCTATAACAATATATTGTGATAAAAGTTATGTGAATGTGGTCTCTTTCTTTTAAAAATACCTTATTGTAGTACATATACAGACAGTGCAGATATTCTGCTTTAAGGGATGATTGATTTATGTCCCTGGTAACACAGAGCAGGATGGTGCAAGATTTCATCATGCTACTTGGAATGCTGTGCAACTTAAAATTTATGAATTGTTTATTTCTGGAAATTTTCATTTAATATTTTTGGACTGTAGTAACTGAAACCACAGTAAGGGGGAACTACTATATGATAGCAGCTTTCCAAACTGGAAACACCAGTCATTAAAGAAGCTGCACACACTTACACTAACAGAAGAGGGCACTCGTGATCTAAGAATCTCATAAACTATCCCGAAGTGCCACGTCTAAAGCCTAGTGGTTTGTATCTATACCAGAAGTTGGCAAACACTTTTTTGCATGACTAGATAATAAATATATTTAGCTTTGTGGAACATACAATTTATGTCACATTTACACGTTTCTGCTGTTGTGGTATGAAATCAGCCATAGGTAATGCATAAATAATAGATATAACTTTATTGCAATAACTTTATTAACCAAAACAGGTATAATTTGGTCTATTGACTGCAGTTTGGTGACTCCTAAACTAAAGCTATGAACTACAGAAAAAAAAATAAAAATATTTTAGTTAATTGAAAGCCTCCTACTAAGAAGGAAATTAAACACAGCACTCTAAAATGATGTAAATATTGATAGGGGCCACATGTACATAGGACAATTTATCTACAACAAAGAGCACTGAGACAATTACTATTAAAATTGTTGAACTTTAATAGTAAAGTAATAAAGGATGTTGATCCCAACAAAAGCAGAAGAGCCTATAAAATTTTGTTGTACTAGAAAGTAAAAATATGTTTAAAAAAGGTAGAAAACTGTCAAGCAATAAAAGAGACAGATTGAAGTGGAATTAAAATAAATGCAATTAAATATTTGAAACCCATAGAATAGAATAATTCATGAGTATACACTGATATAAATGGCTACACAAATTAATAACCATAGTAGAAGAAAAAATGCTTTAATACAGTATAATTTAGAAAATACATGTGGAAGGAATGATGAAGTTGAAAAGTCATTATTTGAAAGCCATTCTTATGATAATTATTTCATGAAAGATTCTTCAATGGATGGTAAAACCAATGGATGAAATTTTGTTGAGGTATAGGGACCATTTACATATTCTCAAATATCTACCCACAAATTACTTATTAACAATGGGAGAATATCATTTGCAGAATAAAACCTGGCAGACACTACCTTAATCAGATGATCAAAGTAAATATCAACAGAAAAAGGATTAATAAAAATCATGTGCTGTATGTTAGGATACAAGAAGAATGCAAATTTAGTTTTGTTTTTTGTTTTATTTTGTTTTTACAAAATGACTAGCCTGAAATTTGTTACTATGAAATATCAAACTCAAATTGGTTAATATTCTGTAGCAAAACTGATAGCTTAAAATGACATCTTACTATACTTTTTAGCACATATATTTTAATCTATTATAAAACAGACTAATTTTTTGTCTAATTATGGTGTTTATCCAATGAAATACCTGCTATTCCATTATTTTTTTAATTCATTTTCAGGAGTTATCTATTAAAATACTATTTTTGTAAAATGCACTGCATGCATTTGCTTTAAGTTTTTAAAAATGTTATTTAATGAAATTTTATCTGTTCATATTTTTTAATAATCATAACTTTTAAATCTTGATTGAAATATTCTACCCTACTTTAAAATGATAAATATAATTCTGTGTGATTCTTTCCTTAATGTTTTAAATGTTTGCTTTTAAATCTATTTTTAAAATATTCTTCCTAAACGTATTTGTGTGTGTGTGTGTGTGTGTGTGTGTGTGTGTGTGTGTGTGTGTAGAAAAAAGGCAATAGAAAATTAATTGTCCCAGCACCAGATTATTTTGGGTATTCTGTGAGGATAATTGCATCAGCAATGAAATATGACATTTCTGAGTTTTTTCAGCCCTTAGGTTTTTACTACATTTACTGTATCACTGAATTGTCTAGATCATCATTCAATAAAGGATTAAATGGGAGGGAGTTGGTATATTGTAGTACTCTTGATTTTAAAAAGGATGCTCCTGACATTCCAACATTAAATATGATAATTACACCAGATTTGAAGTAGGTATCCATTATTGAGTGTAGAGAAGTTTTCTGCTACTCTTGATTTATTAAGAGCTTTTATGATTAATCAGCAGTACCTTTTATTGAATGTACTTTCTGCTTCTAATGAAAAGATTAAATGTTATTTCAATTTAATCTTTTAATACAGTGTAATTCCAAAATAGATTTGCTAGTAGTAAACCAAACTTGTATGCACAGGATAAAATCAATTTATCATTATGTAACATTTTTAATAGTTTTATTCACTTTGACAATATTATCTTAAGGATTTTTTCACCCATTTTCATGTGTTGCTTTGAAGTATAGTCTTCCTTTCATGTACAGTTCTTGTCTAGTATACTGTGGTACATACAGCAAATTCCAATGAGACAACAGAAAGCTTAGGAGATTCAGACATTGAGAAAAGTCCTCTGGCAAACTCATCAGAAGTATGGGAGAATCATAGGAATTTGGAACCTACCATACATTGAAAGCAACCATAGCAACAATAATAGCAACTGAAATTCAAATTTAACTTAATTCTGAATGATTAATTCAGTTTATTCACTAATTGATGAAGATAACATGTGCATTTACATGTACAAACACTGTTTTTCTCAGTTTCTCCTGCTCTACATGACATGTTTGGTATACAATAAAAATTTATTAGACATTAAAAATATCAAGAAAACTCTATCAATTGTCAGTAGTCAACAGAACAAAAATAAGAGATTTCCTATATTTTAGAACTCTTGGTCATGGACATTAAAATATTTATGATGAATTTATTAAGAAATGCAGTGGGAAGGTGGGCTACTTAAATGAACAGTTGAGGGTTTCAATAAAAATAAACAAGTCAGGGTTTCAACAGAGTGATAGTATTAAAAGAAAGAGATTAATGAAAACACTAGGAAAGCATTATCAAGCTCATCACTATATGTGACACAGGTGAGTAAAGAACTAGAGATCACAAATTTAGGTCAAGGAAAATTACCCCAAATAAAACAAAGAAAGTACAGAGTATGAAAAAAAAGTGTGGGAGAATATCAAGCTCATTAGTATATTTATTATTACAATTTTTTAAAAGAGAAGAAAAAGAGGTTAGAGTAGACAACAAGTTGAAGAGTTAACAGAAATTGTGTTCCAAAAAATAATTAAATATATAATATATCTATGAAACACAGACTTAAAATTTTAAATAGGTTATATACTACTCACACACATGAACACATGCACCCATACATACCAAAAATAAACATATAATATGGATATTTAAGGAAACTAAAATTAAAGAGAAATTTTTGAGGGCAACTATGGAAAAATGCCACATAAAATTAAGAGGGTAAAGATAGGAAACACTGACTTTTTATTGGAAATAATGCTGGCTAGAAAAGAATAGAGTGATATTGTCAATGTATTTAAAAAAAAATGACACCAGAATTCTTTACCCACCAACACACACACACGTACAACCAAACAAACAAAAAACAAAAATAACTGAGGGAATTTATTGTTGCAATAATGTTAAAGAATATCTTGAGGCAGAAAAAAATGTTTGGATTTACACAAATAAATTAAAAGCCTTAGAAAAGGTAATACATATACAGAAAGTATACTGAATAATATATATATATATATATATATATATAGTAAACTGTTACATTTACCCTATTTGTGAGTGGTACATAAATTATAAGTGCATAATAAACAGATTTATATCCTAATTGTGACAGTTGTCATTAAACTATAGGAATTTATGAAATCTCACAGAACGGTACACTATAATGTAAATGAGAGAGCAAGAGAGACAGAGGAGAGAGAAGAAGAGAGAGAAAAGAAAAGAGTAACAGATTCTGGTTTGTTGAATAAGAAACCGAGGTTCTAATATCTGCTGTTCGAATTTTAGTGCTAATCAGCCAATGATCCAAGAGCAGTGGGGATAACAGCATTTTGGATTGGGAGAAAAATTGGGGGCTATAAGATAAATTCTCATTTCTCTCAAATGTAAGTAAATTGATAATTGACATATTAAGAAAAATAGTAAATAAAATATATTTTAAAGCATTATAAATACTTACAATTGAAGTAACCAACAAAATGCCTAAAAATATAAAACTTTATATGAAAAATGTTCAAGATTACTAGTCATCAGAGAAATGCAAATCAAAACCACAATGAAATATCACCTCACGTCTGTCAGAGTGACTACTATAAAAGCATGGAGTTGGTGAGGATTTGGGTGCACTGTTGTTGTCAGGATTGTAAATTGGTACAGCCACTATGAAAAACAGTATTGTAGTTCCTCCTAATATTAAAAATAAAACTACTGTACAACTCACCAATCCCACCCCTAGGCATATATATGAAGGCAATGAAAACACTAATTTGAAAAGATATATGCACCCCTGTATTCATTGCAACATTATTTATAATAACCAAGATATGGGCACAACCTAAGTGTCCATCAATAGATGAATGGATAAAGACAATGTTATATTTATCTCAGTATAATTATGCATGTATTATACACACACACACACACACACACAGAGTGAAAACAAAGAGAGGAATATTACTCAGCCATAAAAAAGATCAAACTTGCCATTTGTCCTAAAGGATATTAAGCTAAGTAAAACAACTCAGACAGAGAAAGACAAATACTCTATGATTTCACTATACATAGAATAGAAAAACAAACAAACAAACAAGTGAACAAATAAAACAGAAACAGACTCACAGATAACAGAGAACAAATTGATTCTTGCTAGGGAGGTTGGGTTAAAAAGGAAAAGGTGAATAAGAGGTACAAATATCCAGTTATAAAAGAAACATAAATCACAAAAATGTAATGTATAGCATAAGGAAAATAGTCAATATTATTGTAGAAACTTTATATGGTGACAGATCATTATTAGACTTATAATGGTAATCACATAATAAGTGATTGTACACCTGAAGCTATCATAATATTATATGCCAACTATACATTAATAAAAATATTTTAATGTTTGATCCATTTAGAAATAAATAAGTAAATAACAGTTTAATAGGGAAAAGGACTCTGAGATATGTTAAAGTTGCTTTCCTCAGACTTTATTCTATTTAAAGTTTTCAAATAACATGCACATAGTACTTGGGGAAAATGTATAATATGCATCCTAGCTCAAAAATAAATAATCATAAATAGAGATAAAACTAAAAAGCCAACAGTGCTTAGCTAGGATTATAAAAATAATAAACTGAAAAGAAGCAAAATAGGGGTAAATATACAACAGTCCAATAAAACAAATTTGAAATCACTACTTAGTAGATTTCAATATAACTACATAAAAACTATGTTAGAATATGTTTTTTAAATAACCAATCAAAAGATGGGTATTATGAAACTGCAATAAAAAGGGTGACTGAAACATATGTTCTAGACAAGAAACCTTTCATGATAACTCTCATTCCTTTCTTCCTTCTTTCCTTTTGTTTTTCTCTTTTTTCTTTACTTCCTTTCTTTTTGTATGACAGTTTCACTGGGTATAGATTTTTAGGTTGACAGTTTTGGTTTGTTTGTTTAAGTTTGCTTTCCCCACCTGTCATTAATATAAATATGTTGCTCCGCTGCCTTACCACTGTATTGTTTCTAGCAAGAAGTTGTCTGTCATCCTAACTTATATTCTTTGGACATAACATGACATTTTATTCTCAGTCTGCTTTAAAATTTCTACTTAACACTGGTTTTAAGGAATTTGATTATTAAGATAATTGTGATAGCTCCTGTGCTTTATACTTTGGTTAGAGCTTTGTTTTAATAGTTTTAAACAAGTTGGGAATTTGTGAACATTATTTTTTAAAATATCATTAATGACTCTTAACTTACTTTTCTTTCTGGACATTTTACTATATTCATCTCTCTCTCTCTCAATCTGCATTGCTTATCTAGTCTTTTACCTATGTCTTCATAAATTAGAAAATATTTTGGGTTCCATCTTGATTCCCCTTCTTTCAGTTAGGGAATTGTCTTGAGACAGTAAATGGGACAGCTGAATGCTTACCTCATTTATTTGAACATCTCTTAGGGATTATTGTCATTCATTTTCTAATATTCTGCTTTAGAAATCCACTGTTTTATATAGTTTGTCCTTTTTTAAAATTGGTTTTTTTCATGTGGGAGAATAATTTTGACCCCTGTTATGCTATCTTGAAAGATGTGAGGAAGATAGTCATATGAATATTTTAAGAAAGAGCTTAGCAAGGAGGTCAATGAACCCGGAGCAGAATGAGCAAAATCTTATATTTTTTGAACAGTTACTTCTGGGACAGAATAATGTTTATATTAATTTCTAAACCAAACTCATGAAGGTAAACTATCAACAGTAATGTGCAACCCATATGTGTTATGGCACCAAAACTGGATTCTATAGCTACAATTACGTCTTGGGGAACAAAAATTTGAGTGGTAGATAAAAGTACTGAGAATTATTTTTCGAGCATGAGAAATGACCTATTCTTCTAGCAAATATTTCATTCTCATTTTTATAAAACTGTCTTAACTGGAAATCCTTGTTAATACACTGAAAGTTCAATACAGCTCAATTAATTTAAGTGTTAAAAGCCCATGCATTTGCATAAGCAGCTGTTAAAATGGAAGTGACAGGGTACAGATAGCATATTCAGAAACTGAGCCATACCCAATATACACCCAAAGGTCTAATTCATAAATATATCACCTTTTGTAAATTTTATAAAACATGATAAAAGTGAACATGTCTAGGCTTTGCCAGGATTCCTATCCTCATTTATATAAATCTGGTTTTTAACTTTTAATCCTCCAAAGAGAGTTTCACATTTAATATAATCATGATAACCAATTCTAAACTGAGGAAGATTTAAATATTCCTTTTTTATTTTTACCAATAATGTGTTTTAAGAAACGTTTAATAATGTAGTTACTTTTAATGAGATCTATGTTAACTATAAAGGAACCCCAAGTGAAGAAGCTCAACATAGTAACAAGAAAATGTCCTTAGTCCCATTGTGTTCACCTCATGGTCTACCAGTAACAGTAATTGCTGCTTCTGAAAAATCATAAAATTAATTTTTTATGTCTCTCCAATGTATGGTATATAATAGTACTTATCATTTAAACCTATTACAATATAGTAAAACTATCTGTAATTTTTTTCTTCTTGGAAATAAAGGTCATGCTTATAGGAAAAAGTGATTTTATATAATAAAATATAGCTAAACTATACATTGAAATTATAAATATAAAGAACACATATAAATTAACAAATTGAACAATTAAAGGTGAACATACTAGTATATGTAAGGTAGCCTTTGTGTAAGATAGCCATTCTAGAAATAATTCAAAGTAAATGTATTTCAAAAATAAATACCAGCTAGCTTTAGATAACAAAAAGCATATTAAATTAACCTATGACTTAAAAAACCATATATTTAGTTGATCATCTAAAAGTACTTTGAACATTAAATTACTGATTTAAGTAAATGTATATTGAGCACCTATGATTATAATATGTCCAATATTAGGCTATTCTTGAGAGAAAAACAGTTAAAAAATACTTGATGTTTACAGAGTCCTACTGTACAGGAGATGGGGAAAAAAAGCCTTTTAAAATTGTGGTAAGTACTTTGGTAGGATAAGACAAAACTTTATAGAAATCTAAAGGACATATAATAAAGTTAATGGTAGTAATATGTAAGCTGATGACTGAACAATATACAAAATTAGCAAGGAGATTCAACATATGCAAATGCATAGAAAGACAGATTACACAGCATAGTTGGAGGCATAAAAAGAAGATTTGAGTGATGCATATAGAGGGTGAAGAGTGGAGAACAAGGAAAGAGTTACATTAAGTCTTGGACATGAAAGTCATTGTACAGCCAATACTGAATTTCCCCAAGGAAAACCTTGCAGAAAAATTACATAATTAAATGTACTCAAGTGCAGAACATGGAGTGAAAGAGAGAAAAAAAATGAAGCCAGAAAGATCAGACAGTTGGTTATAAGATTTATTTTGATTTTACATTACTGAGGATTGTGATGATGGCGGAGGATGGTAGAACAAATTGATAGATTGGAGAAAATGTTGGTTACGTAGATCGGTGACTAAAAAAATGGGAGGTAAGTGGTAAAGGAAAACAGTCTGACCAAATTAGTCCCCCTCCATAAATCATTATAAATACATACCTCTACCTATCTTCTCTTTCAAGAAAAATGATGCTTTGCTCACTGGGGTAGAAATAGTCCATTTTGGTAGCTGTATTTGCTTTGTTTCTCATATTTCCACATGAACTCACATAAGCGCTGCATAGGGACAGGTTAGCATATCCTTCACCAATCTTCTAGCTTCTTCTGCATATTCACTTCCTTAGTTTCCACATCTATGTAAGACTTAATTCCCATAATAAACCCATGGTCCATAATATTTTGTGTCTTCTTCCCTGAATGAACTCTGACTGATAAAATTGTTAGGGCCTAATTTATTAATACTCTGTACTCTTTCTGTTTTTAAGTTCAGTGCTCTCAATGATGGTGGAATAACATTATTGAATAATACTTAAAATTTATTTCTAAGCACCCTTTCTTGTAAACACATTTCATGTGCTGCTATAAAACATAGAAAGAAATTTGGCATTGATATTGAAAAAAATTCAAATTACTTAAAAAATATTTTATATTTCATATATATAAAAGACATACCTCATGAGTCATCTTTTTAAAATTAACAAATTAATATATTACTACTTCCTCAGAAGAAGAAAAGTGATAAAAATGGAAATTTGACACATTAGAAAGTCCAGGTATGGGGTCCAGCACAAATAACGCCCCTTTTTTTATAAGCTGGTCATCTATACCAAATCTTTTATTACAAAATCAGAAGCATGTCATTCTGTAACACAACAATATCACGCTCAAGCACATTTTAGGTAACACTTCAGGTGAATTGTTCAAATTGCTGTCTCATGCAAGACATTCACATACAGAGTTCAGCGATACTTCTGCCAGACCCTGTGTTTGCATTTCCCATTATTTGGTTATCTACATACAAAACAGCATTTGATCCTATAGTAGTGTAATATTGAGAATAAAAAGCATGGATTCTAATTTGATTTAGACATGGAAGAGCTCCCATCCTGGTGCTCTAGTTAGAACATCTGCCTTTCTGGGAACTGCAATGTCCTGCACTTCTCTTTATGTTTGATGATCTAACTTCTTTTTTACTTTCTCAACCATGTTTTGGCTTGGTTAGCAGGCTTATCAATACCCACCATTTAATGCTTTTCAAATAACTTGCCAGAATAACTTTTATTTTTAACATATGCATCAATACTTGGATTTCTTTTACAAATTTTAGGTATTTGAACTGTGGATTTGAAGTTTAGCACAGTCCTTTGGACAGAGGAAGGCATTCAATAATTTTCCAAAATCTTTTCAATATGTATCATAGCTTACACAAATTGGAATACATGATATCATTATATTAATATTTCCTTTTCTGCTTTTAATCAATTGTCAATGAGTATCTAAAACATGTGTCATACTGTGCCAATTTGTCATTTATTTTATTTTTTATCTGTTATAAATCAAACCATAGGTAAATTTCAAATTAGATATTAGAATTTCTTACTACAGCCTATTCAGATATCATGCTAAAACTGCATATTGTAGAAAAGACAGAGATGGATTATATAATTAGTTCATGTTGTTTAGTTCTTATGGAAGTCTAGCAAAAAATAGTACAAACTAAAATAATCTATAACTAATCATTCAGTTTTCCATGTAGGATAGAATCAATAAAATATGAATTTTTAACATTATGTCCTTTTAGAAAAAGTCATTATGTTTAATCAGTACTTGTTATTTACACAGTAGTGATTTCTTGTACATTTTGAACTCTTTATTAATGAATGGTGAATCTTTTTTGATAGGCTGCATTTATTTTCCTTTATCATTGTTTCAAGACTTGGGACTACGGAGAGCTATTTTGGTGGTTGTGCACCTTTTCCCCTTCTCTTTCCACATCGCTTTCATTAGCTAAACTTTGCTCATATTTCAAATATCGGCTCAAACACCAATTTATCAGAAAATTTTTAGGTCCAATTAATATAAGTTCCAATGTCATTCGTTCTCATTGAATCCTGTATTTTCCTGGATAAGAATTTAAATGTATTTTTACCATAAGAACATATAGACTTTTGTTGCTCCATTTAGACTAAAAACTAGGAAGGCAAGAACTTTTTGTGTTTCTCTCATTATTTTGTCTCTCTGTGCCTGGCAAATATAAAGTTTGATATATGTTGGCTAAATTAATTATTTAACTCTTAATTAAACAAATGAAGTATTTTTATAGATAGTAGTGCAAAAATATAAATGATGTCTTTGGCATTGCTTGGTTATCCACTTTTTTGTAGTTTTTAAAATATACATTATATCCAGAATTCTCTTATTAAGTTTTTATTGATTTTGTGTGAAACAGTAAATTGTTGCTTTCCCACTGAAACTCAGCCTTTGTAAAGAGTTATTTGTAAGTAAGTTCAAGTATTGCTACTGTAGCAATAAGATAAAATAGGAGGTTTTCTTGCTGTATTTTCTTAATTATATTTAGATTATATTTATAGTTAGATTATTTAAATTCATCATTTAGAAAATATTTCACTTGAAAAATGTGTGTTTAGTAGTAAAATATCTTTTTCAGATAAGAGCTTTATTTATGCTGTTGATAGGACCATTGATAAAAGTAATCAAACTTTATTTAAGGTTTTGATACTCTTGACATTTAGCATGAAATGGTAACTAAAGGAGTTGTCATATTTAAGTACTCAATGTGGGGAAAAACATTTAATTATAGTGTTGATTCAGAAAAAGCAGATAATTGATTCTATATGATTTTTCTGAAACAAATAGGTTTTTACTTAGTTTCTCTACATTGTATTATGTTTTCCACATATCATCTCTATGAAGAAATTTGGAGCGAATTTTTCTATATTATTGACATAATTATTCTTAAGGAAATAGATATGATAAAGCTCTTACTAATATATTTGAAGAGAATCAAAGTAAGTTATGCTTAAAATTAAAAATAAAATATACTATATATAATGAGTATGTTGGATAGACATAATTCATAATTCATAGCTGCAAGGTCATTTTTCCCATCTTTTGCCAGACTCTTCTCTCCCTCCCTCCCTCCCTCTCTTAGCATTGTTCTTTTTAAACTTACTTAGTAGGTATATTCTTCCTGTACCTTTAATATTCATAACTATTCAGTTCAGTGTTGACTCTTAGAGGGTCCCCATAGTTACTATAAATTTACTTCAGACTCTTCTGAACTCAGAAATCAGAACATCTGATGAAAACTATTAATTTTAATAACTCTAAACTTGGGTGTTTTCCTAGTTCTTTAGAGTTTTACTGCTAGACTACTTTTAAAATGTCTGTCATGACATTTTTGTCCACAGATCATTTCTAATTCACTCTTCTTTAGCTTTTGTTTCTTTCTTGGTCTTCCTGTCCATTGGCAGAATTTCTTAAGATAAGAACTTTATCACAAGAAGCTGTTTCCAAGTCTGGTCTTTCTCTAATGACCTACCTTCTCCCACACAATCTCCAGGAATGTAAGGTAATTTCGATGCAGACGTTATCTTCCTTCCAAGGGCCTCTTTAGCTTTCTTGGGCCAGGCACCACCATGCTGTTTTTCCATTGATAGGAAATCGTTTTACACTTCTCAGCTGGCTCTGTAGAGTTACTTATTATCCAGCTTGGGAGGAAACTGACAAAATAGGTATTTCTTTTTTCCTAGATTGCGGTGGGGAAAGGGAATTAAGATTCATAGCACAAGAATAAATGTCTCCAAAGAATTCTCTACCCAATATCTGTTTTAACCATTTTGTACTCTTTTTTGTTATTGTTAAATGTATTGGGGTGACATTGGTAAGTAAACCTTGCATAGGTTCCAGGTGTACAGTTCTATAGTGCATCGTCTAGTCTATATGTTGCATTGAGTGCTCACCACCCAGAGTAAGTTGTCCTTCTTCACCATATATTTGATGCTCCCTCCCTTCTCCACCACCCCCTCCCCAATTACCCTCAGGACCACTAAACTATTGATAGTATCCATGAGTTTTTGCTTCCTTATCGCTTTCAGTTTTATATTCCAAATGTAAGAGAAGTCATATGGTTCTTGATTTTTTCTGTCTGACTTACTTTCGCTTGACAGGATGATCTCCAGGTCCATCCATGTTGTCTCAAATGGCAGTATTTCATCTTTTCTTATAGCTAAGTAATATGGCCAAGCCATAGAAACATCCCAAGTGCCCTGCGACAGATGACTGTATAAAGAAGTTGTGGTACATTTACACAATGGAATATTACTTATATCAGAAATGATGAAATACTGCCATTTCATATTCTTAAAATGGATGAAAGGGTTACAGAATCATGGAACCTCTTATTAGTGACATTCTTTAAAAACCTACATTCTTAACTGAACAATTGAATTTCAAATTTTATGTGTATTTTTACTTGTCAACTCCATGTAAATAAATTTTAGTATTATTTTAAACATAAAAGGTATATGAAATGTTTTGCTTATAATTTATTTTTCTGACTTGTCTAGGCTCCCTCAAAATGGGAAATCAGCATTTCTTTGTAACCTAAAAATATTTGTTAAACATTTATGGACATTTAGTCAGTAGTCATGTTAAATTTTTTATGTATCTAATAAAAAAATAATGTAGTTACTATAGTTCTACATTTCAAATCTTGCACATAAATGTAAACATTTGTTAAATTTAATTTTGATCCATCTCTCCTTTTAATTTATTTATTTTCATTGAGAGTGTTTGATACTTTATTTCTAATCTCATGATTTTCATCCCCGGCATAAGTAAAGAAGGTATATTCTTTATATTTTTAACTGCTCATTGCCGAAGGTGATGTTCATTTTGTAATTTTCAACTAATACAATCAGATAAATAATTAGAAGAGTTTAACCCATTTCAGTGAGAACTAGTTCAAACAATGTGGGTAAACCACTTGTTGTCCCTCTGACTGATTGTCATGAAACAAATCCTTAACAGATTACAGAGTCTCCAGCACAGAAATTCAATCTCATGACTTACCAGAAATACTGAGTCAGAGGATCCCAATATTTTTCTTTTATTCATGAGATAGCTCTCTAAAATCTGACTTACATATGTTTGCTGTCTTTTTATTTCCTTTGCAAATCCCCGGGAATCATAAATAAATGTTTATAAAACAAAGTAATTATCTTGCTCTTTAATATAGCCTGTACTTCGATTTCCTCTTTCATTAAATGTGTCACCATTCTTCAGATACCTAAGTAAGAAAACAGTGTAATCCTTGGAGATGCTGTGTTTTACACCTACTAAATTCAATGTTAACATAAGACCTGATTCTATTTTTAATATATTTATTGATAACTTTATTTACTATAGTAGCATTATATCCTAGAAAAATAATTCCTTAATTCTTTTTTCTATATCCAGATTTACCACCCTTGACATAATTTACCTTACTTCAGAGTACCCTATATAAAATATAAACCCAAACATATCAATCTTCCTTTTAAAACCATTCAAAATAACCTTCTAATGAGATTTTCTTCTTTTAGTCTATCTCTCTAACACCCATTATATACAGGCTAATTAAATTGATATTTGTATTTTGTAAGTCTGTTAATATAATTTCCTTGTTTACAATAAGACATTTAGTTTTAAGTGTAGTTTTTCTTGGCTACTGAATTATGAATGGCTTCATTCCTTGTAATACTACCATTTAATGATAGCAACATAAGTTGCAAAAGCTGTTCAATGAGTATTTGTTAAATATGTTGAACTAAACTAATTAACATAAAAAGTAAAAATCATTGATGACCTTTATCATTTTATTTATTAAAGCTACCATTACAAGTAGATTGCAAATTATGTTTTATGCCATTGTTAGTGATTAAAACCATCATGTCTTCTCCTCAATTTCAATGAACATTGTTTGCTTGATGATATATATACATAGGTATTTTTACAGAAAGTAAATCAAAATATTTTTTTGCATATATTTATCACTAAGCTTCAGTAATCACCTTTTTAATGATCATTTCCAAATTTGTTTAGGCTAGATCGAGAACTCCAGAACTTCTCAGCCATCTCCACATAGATGATCTCAAAGTGGCTATTTAATAGGACACCATAGTCTGATTGTTCCAAGCTGATCTCAGCATCTTCCCACAGAAATTTTTTCCTACTGAATGTTTTTCATCAAGGAAGGGTGTACTACCCTCCCTGTTGCTCAAACCAGAAGTCTAAGCATAGTTTAAACTAGATTACTAAAACAACCATCTAACTGAGTTTTCTTCCTCTGAAACTCATTATTTACTCTCTAATTAAATTGACTTTTGTATTTGGCAAATCCGATTACTAGCTTGCTTATAATAAAACAGTCATTGACCATCAAATGTATACCTAATAGTCCAATTGCTGGACAGTATGCTGTTTCATGGAATCAGACGAACTTATAATCAAGTTTCAGGTCCTATACTTTTATAATATTGGAAAAAATTACTTGCTATCCATCATCACAGCTTGCTCATATCTGAAATGGAGTAATAATACAAAAGAATTAAAATGTAAAGTATTTAGCACAGCGGATCATACAAGTAATGCTAGTTTGTGGTCAGTATAGTGAGGCATGTGTTATATAGTAGTATTTTTAAATGAATCAGGGTAGTATCTATTCTCTGTTATCATCAGATGCATCACTTAACCATCCATCTTTAATGAGTTTGAAAGAGCATAATTACTGTTATATGCATTGTCATTTTTATAGACATGTTGAAAGGTGTTGCTCATAAAGCTTATTGAGAGAATGAAATGAGATAAGGCATGTGAAATTTTTATACAAGCACTGAGGTAGCCTAATGTTGTGTCACGAATATGAACTTTAAAGCCAACCTTTGTTTTAATTGTTGCTAGACCTGTGAATCTGGGCAATTAGCTAATCCTTTGAATTATGATTTACTCATCAGTAAAATGAGAATAGTAATATGTTGTACTAAATAAGATAACTTATGTCGTATGTTGATTACCAGGGCAAATGCTAATGTGAAAAGTACACCTTCATGTTGAAAAAGAGAAAGGATACCGAGAAATAAGTCAGAAAAATATTTGTATTGGTACTCACCAATGCAAAATAAAAAGTGTTTCCTATATCCAGTTAAGCAAATCAAAGCTATTTTCTGAGGCAGTAATATTTGTTGTAAGGTGAAATTTATGGATTTGGAATATGAAGGAAAATAATGAAGTATTTGAAATTTAAAATAAATTAAAATAATACTTAGAAAAATTTTCGTAATTAAAAAATGTGTTTAAAGACATGTAAATACTATTCTAGCCATTACATTCTGGCTTTTATGAACTTTAGTTTACTTGAACAGAAGCATTCATTTCTGTAATAAGTAATTGAACATGAAATTTTTCCTTGTTTGTATATATTAAGTATATAATAATGAGACCATTTTCCCCATCACATAAAGATTTTCTGATCATTGTATCAGAAAATATTTCTCACCTAAATAAAATAAAGTAACACAAATTTGGCAACAATCTATTTTTTTAAGTTTTTGTTTTTCTGAAGGATAAAAGCTGTGGGAGAGCCTCAATACTTCCTTCAAAATTAAAATTGCTTCCTAAATTGCTTTCTAGGCACTAAGTCAAAATTCTTTTAGGTACAAATTATGTAGAAAACGTAAGAGCTTTCTTGAAAATCATGTGAGTATTGTAAGCATTTTTATAAAAGAAAGCTTGTGATTAATACAAGAATATTAATTCTTCTTGACAAGTTGTCTTGATTGCTCAGTAAGTTTATATGCCTCAAACATATATTTGAATTATAAATAATTCAGGTGGTTCAACAAATCAAGATTCATAGATAATTGTTATTAGGATTACATTCGTAAGTAATTAAATAGTTTTGCAAACTATGACTTTGGAATCACAGATCAGTAGGCTATTTTGTATCTTTGGTGTGCACACTTGCTTGCACAAATCTGTATCATGTTTGTATATTGATCAGGCTCCATTAATTCTTTGTGTGAATATTGGGTAGTTTCTCAATTTAGTTCCAAATCAGTGAATGACAATTTTAATATTTTCTTAGATATAAAAAACTCTTAAAAAGAAAGTCTCCAAACGGTTGAATTTTGAACCATAATGCCCAGAAGTACATTTTAGGAATTAGGCTATTTTGGGGCTGTAGAGCTGTGGGGTTCAGAGCATTAGGTGACAAAATTCAGCAATTCCCAACACTCCACACATTTCCTTAGCTATTTAGCATGAATAGACAAGCTATAAATAGAGATGAGAATAAAAATGGAAGCTGGAAGAAAAAGATAAGAATACAAATGGAATGTATTTGAAATGATCTCTGTCTGAATAATACTGCTAAATTTGTTAGGGAAGCACTTAGCAAATTGTATATGTGCTGACAAATAATCTGGAGATCTCTTTAAATGCAGATTTTGATTCAGTATGTCTGAACACAGCTTAAGGTTCTATATTCCTAACAAGCTTTGAAATAATATCAAGAGTACTATGCTTTTAATAATAAGAACATCTCTATGGCAACATTGGTGCAATGATAGAATATGACCAAGTCGAAGACCTTTTCTAGGTTCTGTATACTGAAAGTGGAGAAACAGTTCTTTCTAACCTTTTGTGTGGCTAAGCAGGGAGGGGGTAAAGTGCACTCATTTATAGGGATATGCCCAGCTATGTGAAGGAAACCATTAGGGAAGCATTAAAAAATATCAAACCAACCAACACAGAAAAGAGAGATCAAAGTTGGAGAATGGTTGTTATAGCCTTTATGAATATAGTTATCTTTAATGCCAGTTTTAGTCTATCCTTGTTTTTTTGTTTTGGTTTGTTTTGTTTTGTTTTAATAGAACCATTTGGCAGGACTGCTCATAATGCTGCAAGGAGTCTCCAAACTCCTCAGAGTAAGAGTCAAAGCCTTTACTGTAGCTTAATGGCTCATAGCCTATGGCATTGAATGAGCTTTTTAACCTCACTTCTATTTTCTTCCCTGTTGATCTCACCAGTTGTACCACTCTTCACTCTGAGGTTCTGTGAACAAGAAAGCGACATTCCCTCATAATAGCTTTTGTACTGCTATTTCTTAGAAGAGACACATTACTTTTTTGGCTTTTTGGGTGAATGGGGAGTTACGTAGTGGAAATCTCGTGACTGTAGATGGCTTTGCCTGCCCCATCATTGAAAATAATGCCCCCTAGATTTTTCTGTGTTCATGCTATATTTTTCTTAATAAACATTATCTTCTATATCTCTCTGTAATGCATATATATACACATTAGGTTCTGAATAGTTGAACAAATGATTAAATAAATAAAAATAGCATTTTCTAAACTATTTACATTTCATTTTACTGTTTCTAAGCTTCCAGTAATATTAATAAGATATGAAGTCTAATACCTGATAGTTTTTTTTTTCTAAGGAACTTTATGGTGTAACTTTGTAAGATTTTTTTTAATGGTTCATTAATTCTCAATCTAACATTTATTTTGATAAGTTATTCCAACATTTTAGAAGTAACTTTTCAATTAGAATACAAAATTATTCTTTGCAGTTTGTTTATTTAGTTAGTTATTTATTTACCTTGCCTTCATCTATTCCATCTTCTACTTACAAACTTGTTTTGTTTATGTACAGAGTAATTCTAATTATGTTACTAGTGTAGTGTTTATCTTTCTACAGTTATGTTCTTTTTTGAACTCTTGGATCAATAGAAATCTGGTATTGGCATATGAGGCTGATTTTGATTTTTTCCTTAATTATTTCACACATCACTTCTGGGCAAACGGAATTCAGTACCCAGCATTTAAAAATGCCTTCCTTTCTCTTGGAAATTCTACAGTGGATGAAGCTCCATGGCAATTCTGATCCTAACTCCCACAAAGGCTCAAGTTCTTACACGAAGTCAGCTGCCCATAGTCTCAAAATTAGTTTATCTCAGAAAGTCAGATAAATGGAATGACAGTGGAAGGGAAAAGTCATATTTAGGTCTCATAGTTCCAGAAATTATATCTCCATGAATGTTCTTGACATATTAATTCATGATTAAATAACTTACCTTCAGTATTAAATAAAATCAGAAATAAGTTAAAACTTGGTCTAACTGACATGTTCTGATCCATCCTTTGTTTTCATATATTTCATTATCCATGACTCTCATATCTTCAGTCATGGCATAAACATGGATGTCAAAACTGTTTCTTGCCAAAAAAATTAAGATACCTAAGTAATGAAAACAATTTTGAATTATTTTGCATCGTCTTGTTAAAATATGATTATCCTGCCTTCTATTTGCATCTAAAATATACATGGTGATAAGAACTGCTCTCAAAGGCAATATGGTATACTATGATACATTTGTTATTATAATTAGTATTCATGCTTATATCACACCAGGCCTTTAGCCATAAATCTCATTGTCCTTTTCTGAGATTTCTGTCAATGACTTCATCCCAAACATTTATTATTATGCATTATACTATCATTTTTATGCTGAGTGAATATTATAGTGAGAAAGTTGAAGAAGGAGAGTGAAGAAAGTGGCCAGTGATCAGCTAAGTGAGCTTGAGAGCAAAGCTTTCAGATGACCGTAGGCCTAGTCAACAGCTATACTGAATCGCCATGAAGGATCTTGAGTTAGAACCGCACAACAAAGCTACCCCTAGATTCTGGAGTCCTTAGAAATCATGTGAGATAATAACTGTTTCTTGCTTTCAACTGTTAAATTTGGGGATAATTTGGTATTAGCAGCAGATAACTAATATACTAATAAAAATGTGAAAACATACAAAATAATGATATTTACTATATATCCATAGATAAAGATTCAGTAAATTTTAAAATTTATTTAAGTTATAGGTACTTTATTGAGGCTAAAAGTCACTCCAGTGATACACAAAAATTAACTTTTGAAATAACAGAGATAATGCTAAAAAATACAAGACATAGTAGACACTAAAAGTTCTTTTTCTTCTCAATTACTATTTTCATTGGATTAGAAAAAAATGAGGTGAGAAATAGAATTTTCTACCATTACCTTAAAAATATCATTGCACATGTTTTTTCCTGATATGTTTTTCATTATGCTTACATATCAAATTCAAAATATAGTAAAATCATAGAAGTGCTTGTAAGGTAATCAGGAAAATCAGTCTCCTTTAGCACGTATGTGTAGGCTGACCAGATGTACCATTTTAAAGGGGGCAGAAAACAATGGTCCTGTCCCGTTTCAAACAGTATACACAGTCGGACTAGTCTCGCTGGGCTAAATTCAAGGTGTCCGTAGGCTGACCGTATGTACCATTTCAAATGGAGCAGTGCCATTGTTTTCTGTCCCATTGATGGTAAGTTTGGTCAGCCTACATACTTTGGAAACAAAGACAATTAAAAATGTCTTTTAATTCAGAGCTGGTATATCACAATGGTACCTTGTTTAAGGTAGACGTTTGAAATAGTGTGAGCTCTCCAGTGATTTTGAAAGTGTCTGACTGTCATTCACAGTGATGATAAAATAACTTTTATATGAGCATTTTTTCTACCCAGCTTCTTATTATTCTTGTTATTATTACTATTATTATTGTTATTAGTTGAGTTATTTGTGAGTCATGGTAAACTCTTTTTCTTTTCCAAATCTTAAGCTATGAAAAACAAAAAAAAATTTTTTTTGGTAGTTCCATGGCTGGGAATCAAACCCAGGCCACGGCGTTGAGAGCATCGAAGCCTAGGCACTACACCACCAGGGAACCCCCAAAATACAAAATTTTAATAGCCCTTTCAAAAATATAATAACCATGCAGGATAATTTTTACTTTATCATCAATATAAGCAATTATAATACAGGCAGATGAAATGTTTCAGAAAATTAAGACACAGATACTTTGCTTTAGAAATAGCTGTAAACTACTAAGTTAAAAAGAGAATTGTGGATTTAGTAAAGAACTCATGTCAATATTTCCAACAATTACACATGGCAGTTTTGCTCCTCTTCCTTCTTTGGGAAGAACATACAGAAGGCTGTTTGCTATGTAATATTTCCCTGATGTTTGTAAATGATAACAGGGTTATCTTGGAAAGCCTGGCTAGACTGGTGGAGATATTGTTTTCTGAAAGTAAAATTAATTATTTCTAGTAGTTTGATTAATCTAAATACATAATTATATCTTCTGCATTCAGTGCTGTTTGATGATGAAGTGGGAAATAACTAAACAAATAATTCATATTATTACGCAGGCACAGTCTCACACACACACACACACACACACACACACACACACACACGCGGGGAGAGAGAGAGAGAGAGAGAGAGAGAGAGAGAGAAAGATTCACTCTTGTTTTGCAGGAAAAGTCATTGTTTCAATTATCCAATATGAGTAAATTGTAGTTGATATTTCTGTGAGGATACACGTAGACCATCATTTCTAGGGCATGAAGATAAACTATTCTTAGACTTTTAGAGGGGGAAAAAAACAAAGCGTTATCTTGATTCTCGTTGACTTTACTAAGAGTGTATTCCTTCAGGTAAGGCTGTTAAAGGGAAAGTTAGGGTAAATCTTACATTAACAATTACATGTTTGGTAACATTGAGCCTACTTGGCGTAATTGCTAGGATTTAATCTTTCTGATCTCTTCCTTTATTGCCTTACTACAAGATTTACCGACACCCTATATATAACATATTTTAGTACCAAGAGTGGGAGGCCACAGTAGCAAATATCTACGTATGAGAGACTGTTTTAGAACTGAGCAGTAGGCTGTGATTATATCACAATATTGTAACTTCCATCTTGCTAGCTGACTATTTTTTCCCATTTTCCCTTGCAAGTAACACAAATGATAAACTGAAGATAGCATCTGGCTGAAAGATGGCAGAGAGTTGAGGCCCTCAGTTTAACAGCACGCAAATAACTGAATTTGAAAGTGTTACCGGAAAGTGGGGTGTCCTTGTCGACACGATGTCCAGGTTCTTGGTATCTCAAGCAAATAATTGTACAAAATACACACAAAAGTAAAGAGGTGAAACAAAGAGATAGTTTATTGAGGGGAAAGTCCACTCCAAAGCGGTAGGAGCAGGCTCGAGCAAGGAGAGTGGCTCAGGAGCCCCGATGAATGAGGCTTTGGGACTTTTATTTTCTTCCATGTCTTCAGGGGAGACACCTCTGGAAGTGGAGTTTCTTGATTGACAAGTCTGATTGACAGGCCGCTGACATCACCTTTATTGTTCCTGTCTCCTTTCCAAATTCAGTTACCTCCTGTCATTGTCTAATCTTGGGGCAGGGATTACTAGTGAAAGAGTGGTTTCAGCAGGGCAAGTCTCATGGGAGGGGTCCCAAAATCCCTCTATTCTATCTGCCTTCCTCACATTTCCTTGAGAGACGTGATCCCCACAAATCTTTATGGGAAGCTGAGGGGCTGAGGGTCTCATCTTCTGTATCTGCTTCCTGCTGAAGATGGTCATTGTCCCTACCTATTGGGGATCCACGGAGCTCTCACCCTATCTGATCTAAATGAGGACGGGGTCTTGAGATCCACCATGTTGACTCCTTAGGTCAAGATGGGCCGGAAGCCTTGCCACGTGACATCTGCATTCCAGAGGCCCCTAGATAAGGAGAATCAGACCCAGTTAGTGAATTCGAAAGCATTGGCTGGAAAGGCAGACCTCAAAGCCATCACTGCAGGGTGGCTATGTGACAGAAGATTTGTTTAGACCTTTGGAGTCTGCATCCTGCTGATTTTGGTCTCCACCAGCCACCCAGGTGCCACCACCTATCCAGGAATGGCCTGGGGATGATACAATTAGCAAACAAGGATTCACAGTCACAAGGATGATTAGCTAAAATCTAGCATACCCAGCTAAGTAAAGTTTTATTATCACATATCACAACTTTTAGGATGGCTAACCAGGGCTGGAGACAGACATTTTGGAAATAGCAAATGCAAGTTACAAGTTTTTCCCTGAACGATTAGCTCAAACAGGGGCAAAGGACATCTGGGAGATACAGGGTAAAAGCCTGTTGTTTAAGTTTTGGGGTGATTGTCTAAAGCAGGAGGCAGGATGAAGACATTCCAAGATTCAAGCTAGGAGTGATCTGTTATTTAAGCTAGAGTTAAAGGAAAACTGTTTGGGAGGGTGATTAAGGCTGGGAACTAGGAAACAGGTGAACTGAGAGCTAAAGAGCAGGAACAGGAGTCTTTAATGAAGTGGAAGGATGGCTGCTCTGTTTGGCCCATATCAAAGCAGACCCTTTCCCAGCTGAATGTTAGTAGAACCCAGTCCTGGCCAGCACAGAGATGGCAGCTTTGTGAGAGACCCTGAAACTAAACTGCGTGTAGATGGACTTCTGTCCCACAGAATCATTGACATAATAAAAATACATTGTTTTAAACGTGTGATGATTAATTCTATGTGTCAACTTGACTACACCAAGCATGCCCAAATAAAAGTTATTTCTGGGTGTGTCTGTGGGGGATTTATTAGTATTCAAATGAGTGGCCTTGGTTATTCCTCCCCATGTGCATGGGCATCATCCAGTAATTTACAGGCCTGAATAAAACAAAATATGGGGGAAGCAGAGATCTGTCTCTTCTTCTTCCTACCTGGCTGCCTGTTGAGTTTGGACATGATCTTCTCTTTCCCTTTGTACTGGTATCTATGCCATCAGCTCTCCTTGTTCTCGGGCCTTCTTGCTTGGACTAGGATTATACTATTGGTTTTTCTAGGTCTCTTGCTTGTGGAAACCAGATAGTGGGACTTCTTAGCCTCTATAATCACATGAGCCAAATCCTCATTATAAATAAATCTATTATAATTTATAAATTAATTTATAATATTACAATTAATAATTGTGATTAATATTATAGACAATATAATTTATATATGTATACATATCTTATTGAATTTGTTTCCCTGGAGAACCCTGGCTAATACAAAGCCACTGAGTTTGTGGTAATTTGTTACACAGCAATAACAACTAGTACAATGTCCAAAAGAGAATCCTTGATTTCCATTGCCCCTGAAGTGTGCTTCTTTCTGTTTTACCTCTTTTTAACTGACTACTCATTCAACTTAGTTTCTCCATACAATTTTTTGAAGCAATTCTTGAATCCTCTCTTTGTTTTGCATATAGCAAAATGCTAGCAATTTCTGTCAGGTCAAGAAAATAAATATTTTTCACCACTACTGTGGATATGTTAGTTCAAGGTACCAGCATCTCTCTTCTGGATCACTGCAATGGCTTTTAAGAATATGAAGAATTTTTCACTGTATTGTTCATGTCTCTAGTTACTGCCTACTTTCCTAAAGTTGATTCTCTACAATGTCCACAAAGTGATACTTTAATAACATATTTCACATTGTATCTCAACATCCCAACAGTATTTTGTATAGAAACTGAAGTTTCAACTATGGCCCTCAAAGCTTTTTATATCCTGACCCTTCATTACCTCTGCAACCTAATTCTTTACTTCTCTTTTCTTTGTTCACTCTGCTCAAACTGGACTGTCATTTCTGCTGCTTTTGAAACAGGTCTTAATGATCCTACCTAAGGCATCTGTTCTTCAGTCTAATGGGAAACCCCTCCCCCAGATCTTTGTGAGAGTTGCTCTCTTTATTTTAGAACTTTGCAAAATAATCATGTCTAACCACTCAGAGAGTGGTTATTTATCTAAAATATCTTGCCATCAATACTTATTTTCATAGCATTTATCATTACCTTATTACTTACTAGTCATTTATTATTTCTTTTTTTTTTACACATCATTAGAGAAAAAAGGCCACTGCTAATTCCTAGGCATCTGGAAAGGTACCTATCATAATAGGTACTCAATAAATATTTAGTGGGTGAATGAATCAATCAATTATATCTAATTGGAGTCAGATAGAGCACTATTGTTGACTGAGATTTAGTTATACTTCAGCTGAGCAAATTCTTACACTCACTATTCTAATATTCACTATTTAATATTCTATTTAAATTTTTTAGGTTTAATAGTTTATCTTTCCTGTTTGATTTATTTAGTTATATAGTCTTTGACAATCCCTATGTAATTTGTCTCCCAATAATAATGTTATACCATTATTGCTCCCAGGGCTTATCTTGTAAGTAACATTACTCATTTTTTTTAATTTACATTCTGTCCTTTGCCCTCTTTCTTTTTAGTTTGAGTTTATTGGTATGGTTTTTAATTACTTATTATCAGTGATGACTTCTATCTGAGCTTTAGTGACCAATGCTTATTTTATTATTTAGTGTTCTTTCAGCATCATAGACTACAAATTAACCCAAAGTAAGAATGTCTAGCATTGTAAACTTAGCAGCATGCCTAGGGTTAGATGCATGCCTAGAAAGAGTAAAAATAGCATGAATAAAAGCTTAGATTTTTAATTAAAATTATGTTATATATCACAGGAAATGCTTCCTATAAGCTAAAAAGAATAATTCATAGTATTAAAATTATGGATACTGTATTTTATTAAAAACATCCTTAAATAGCAAGACATATTTTTAATTAGAATATTTTTTGGTGTTTTACATATTGCAAGTAATTTATATACATTCTTTCATTTTAGATGAAACTATACACCCAGATAATTTTTGCTAAAATAACCTGTTCAAGAGGTACTTACAGTGTTCCTGAGGACACTGATTGTATCAGTATTGTCCGCTGCTAAGTGTCCAGAAACTCACATACTGTCAGGTTTATAGTAGAAAGTCAATGTTCCCTTCCTTAATGGTCAAATAAATTAATAAACAAGATCTCAAATCACACGGAAATATCTCACAGTCTGAACATGAGTTATACATTTGATGAAAAATTGAGGCTATAAGTTTTACAATTAGACATGTGCACAGAGACATATTAATTTGTTATGAAAGAGTTCGCATGCTTTTCTATTGCAGTATATACATGCCTAACTTTCAATTGCCAGCAACAGAAAATACACACAGAAACTCCTGCACTAAATAGTTCGATAGTAGACTATAAGGGTATGTAAGTGTGCATGCAGAAGCTGAGTAGCCAAAAGTGTAGGCTGTCCCAATTATCAATTTATCGCATGCCTATTCCAAATTCACCTTGATGTATTGCATGTGTGTGTGAGACAATGAAGGGCTATCTAATAAAAATTTTTCCTTTGATAGCTGGGAAAGCGTTAGGCCTTGTCAGTAAAGCAGGCTAAAGGGATCATTGAAAGAACGAGCTTCTTCCTTCCTGGCTTTGAAGATTTCACACACTTGCTCATCAGATGTAACTGTCAGCAGGCGATTTTCTTGCTGGTAGGCAGATTCCCTGTCAGTGTCTGCTGGCTACCCAGTGGCAAACACCCTCCAGCAAATCTCTCTAGCAGCTAGTGGGCAAGCTTCTCAGTGAATGTTGCTGTACCCCAGTGGGTGTCTTCTTAACAAGTTGGCTGGCATCCCCATGACAGCTTGCTACTGAGTTTCACTGTTATCCCAGGGGGAGATTTCCTTCTTACTAGCTTCAGCCTGCAGTAGCTCAGCAAATTGCTCTGCCATTCATGGGCCACAGTTTCACCTTCTTGAATAAGATACAAGCTTCAGTCTTAAGATTTGGGAGGTGGGGAACCTTTTCTAATTGGCTGCCCATTACATTTGCTCTTCTTTTATTGTTAGTTTTTTCTTTACCCATACTATCTGTGGTTTACTTCTGGTTACTAATTAATAGTTTATGTTAAAAATTTCCCCATTCACATAACTTTACTAATATACCTAATAAAGATGGATTGTTTAAATATCAGTCATGTAATTTTTAGTATTATTTTGTTCAGACAGTAAGGAAAAAATGCTTTACTTGAGGTTTGCAAAGTGCTTTTAATCCATAAAGAGTTTTAAAAATAACCTTGGGTCCCTAGGGCAAAAAATATGCAGAAAACCAGGGAAGAATCAGAACAGATTGTAAGAGAGATAGAATTTGCATCTGGAGGTGAGAGATGACAAAAATTAGTTGCCTAACACATATTTCAGATTGAAATGGTAAAAGATAGTCATTAGGAGTGTATCAGTAAACATTCATGAGTAGTAACATTTTTTTTCTAATCCAAATTCTATAGATTGGTCTGTTGTCAAGAACAAATATACATAATGTGATATTATTCTAATTGTCCTTTTCTGAATTATATGTATCATGTTTTGAAGGGTACATAATAAGAAAAATAATGTTACATATTATGTATTCAAGTGATAACAGTAATACATCAGACATTCATGATACAGCAAAATTACTTCAATTTAAAAACAATTCAGTACTTACATCATTGGCAAAATATTGTGTACTAATGCATTTTGTGCTTAGCAAATTTGTCAATTGTCACCTTTGCTGTAATTGCAATGACTCAGAATGACCCTATTATAAGAATTCTTCAGTGAGGCATAAGAAATTTCATTTCCTAATATATTTTTTCCTGGAAGGGTTCACAAATATTGTCTGGATGAAATGTCTACTCTTGTCTAGAGGTGTTACTGTGTGAAAAAGAAGTTGGAGGTGTCATTATGATGCATAATTTTGTGCATGAAATATACATAATCCTGTGAACTAATTTGTGATTAACATGAAGTTTCTTGTGACTAATGATTGGCTTAATATTATAATATAAATCATAGCAATTATATTTATGAAGGTTGTTCTTGTTTTATCATTTTTTTGAAACTTAAATATGAATTCAATTTTAAGGCTGTTAGAAAATATGAAAATAAAATTTTTACTATAATTTTAATTTCAAATGTTATATAAATATGCACACTGATATTATATATATCAGATTCATAAGAAATTATCACTCATTTTTATATAATTATATATATAATTATCTATGCTGTATTATATAAATATATGTTTATGTAATATATACATATATGTTTATATACTTATAAACAACCTTGTTTTCTTTTGGAAATAATTATCATACTGCTGTAATACAATTATACTTTTGATCATACGACATCACTCTTTCCACTAATTCCTAACAGATTTTCTTTATTCTTGAATATTTAACATGTCGTCAGATTGTCAGCATTGAAAGTTTTGGCAATATTCACCTAATAATGAAGAGAAGAAATGAAAGTAGGGCAAAAAAAAACTTGTTCAAAAAGTACTTAAGATATTTTTAGTATTGATGACTTAATGGAGTTTATTTTAAATAATAAATATCTCATTTTGTTCAAAGACTGTTGGCCCTGGACAGATGTTAACCTTTCCCAAATCCTTATGGATAACAGTAAATTTATACAAAATCTGTAATAGTACAGAGAATGCATGTATGTTTATGTGTTATAGGGGCCACATCAGGGGAGATATCAACATAATATATTTTGATGAATTTCTGAAAGAATAAAACACATTGGTTTCCACAGAGGACAGATTAGGAAGCCACCACCTGTCATGCACTCTGGACTACACTGCAGCTAACCAAGATGATTATGCTCAGAAAAGTTAGACATGGAGTATCGTTAGTACATGGAAAAAATTCAAGATAGCTAATTCACAGGCTGTCTGGCTAGAAAAGATAGTTTTTTCCTGTAATTGTATCTCAATCTTGTTATTATCAGCACAGGTGATCTTTGTACTCAGGCCCAAAACTAAGCAAGTATCTAAAAAATTGAAAGAGCTACCTGGGGAGATATGGAGTTCTTTATGTAGGTGATCATGTGTTATTTTGCTCTCTTCACTTTGCTTCAGAAACAGGGAAAAGAATTCTGCTGTGGGCTACATACCACCTATGCACGTTATAGTAAATCCAATTACTTGCTTCACCTGCACAGAACTCTGGTTACAAATGTCATAAGAAGACAAATTTGTTTAGAGACATATCTGCTTTTATATAGGAATTCAGACAGTTGTTTCTGGAATGAAGAACAAAAACAGAGCAACCAAAAAACAGACAAAATAATCAAACCTAATGAAGTCAAAATAATTAAAGACACAAGATAGTCTTTTAAGAATTTTTGAATTAAATATTCTCAAATAAATTTGAGAAGAGAGCATACTCAATAATCATAAAGAAGCATACTGAAACATATCACAAAACAATAAAAGTTTATAAAATTATAAATTTGTGAAATTATAAATCATAAAATAAATACTGGCAAAAAAGTAAATAAATAATTTGGAAATAAAAACATTAATAATAGAATAAGTTTGACATACATATATAAAGAGATTAATCTGGTGGCTTATCACCTATGTAATAAAAATTTTCAATGAGTAGAGAATGAGAAGATAAAATTATCAAATAAATACAAGAAAAATATTCCATATATGAATACAAATATATTAGTTTTGAACAGGGTGTACATAAAATTAAAAGTGCACAGAAAGGTATATCCAAAATAAATTGTGTAACTCTACTGATAAATAAACAATCCTAAAGGTTTTCACAATACACAATACATAATAGCTTTAAAAATATTAACCATTGACATCAGACTCATGAGAAATAATGGTAAAATAAAATGGAGCAAAACCTTTTAAAAAATTTGAAGGCAAGTAATTTGTGCTTAGATTATTCCTCAAATACCACAGAATATTTTAAATTAATGGAAAACATAAAGAGATTTTTGAAATAATCAAAATCTCGGGAAGTTTATACATCATTTATTATTTCTGTAAGAAGAATTTGGTATATATTTTTAATTTTTAAAGATTTATTATTAAAATATACCAAACATTTAATATTATATTAGTTTCAGCTGTATACCTAAAGAAGTGCTCACTCTGATAAGTCCAGCTACCATCTGACACCATACCACGCTATCTCCATTATTGACTATATTTCCTATGCTGTGCATTACATTCTCAAGACTTAGGTGTTTTATACCTGGAAATTTGGATGTCTTTCTCCCCATGACGTTTCCCTGTTTTCTGAATTTTTAAAATTACAGTTGACATCCCATATTACTTTATATTAATTTCAAGCATATAGCATAGTGGTTATTGCTCAAAACATTGCTTATATGGATGCTCAATGATCTCAAGGAAAACTTTAGCAAAGAGATAGGAAACAAAAAATGAAGATAGAAAACATAAAGAAGAACCAGTCAGAAATAAAGAATGTAGTAACTAAAGTATACATTGAAGGGAAATCAATAGTAGATTAGATGAAACAGAGGATCAAATCAGCAATTTAGAAGATAATGTAGCAGAAAACACCTAATCAGAACAGCAAAACAAAAAAATAATCCAAAAAAATGAAGATAGTTTAAGTGTCTTCTGAGATATCATCAAGCATACTAACATTCTCATTGTAAGGGTACCTGAAGGAGAAGAGAGAGACAGTAAGGAATTGAAAACCCATTTGAAGAAGTAATGATAGAAAATTTCCCTAACCTGGTGAAGGCAATGGTTTTTTCAGCCAAGAAAGCCAAATTCATTCAACAAATGAATCCAGACATATCATAACTAAAATGCCAAAGGCTAAAGGCAAAGAAAAAATCTTAAAAGCAGCCAGAGAAAATCAGGTAGTTATCTACAAGGGAACTCTCATAGATTATCAGATGATTTCCCAACAAAAATTTTGCAAAGCAGAAGCGATTGGCACAAAATATTCAGTGATGAAAAGCAAGAAACGAAAACCCAGATGACTCTATCCAGCATAGCTATCATTTAGAATTGATGGACACATAAGGAGCTTCTCAGACAAGAAGAAGCTCAATGAGTTAATCACCATCAAACCAGTACAACAAGGAATGTTAGAGAAACTTATTTAAGACAAAAAATTATATATTTAATAATTAAATTTAAAAAGTATGAATAATCAAGTGGCAATAACTAGATATCTATCAACAATTACTTTAATGTAAACATATTAAATGATCCATTCATAAAGATTTTTAAAAATAAAAAAGGAAAGCAAATATTGATGCTGCAGCTGAAATTCAATAGAAGAAATATGAAGGCTGTCCAGAAAAAATCCAGCCATTGTCAATATAATATAAATGGGTACATAGCTGGATATTTCCAGCTATGTACCCATTTGATAAGGTTGATAATCTGTGAAGCAGATTATTTGTATTACAACAGGATCAACAGCACTTTGAAAATGTTCTCACAAAAATGTATTCATTTTTTAAAAATTTTATTAAATTTATTGGAGTGACATAGGTTAGTAAAATTATTTAGGTTTTAAGTGTCTAATTCTGTAACACGTCATCTATTGCATGGTATGTTCACCACTCAGAGTGAGTTCTCCTTCTATCACCATATGTTTGACCTTTATATTCTCCTACCACCCTTCCTCCCGCCTTGCCCTCTGGTAACCATTAAACTATTGTCTGTGTCTATAAATTTTTATTTATTTTCTGTTCATTTGTTGCTTTTAGTTTTATATCCCACGTATGAATATGAATTAAGTCATATGGTTTTCGATATTTTCTGTCTGACTTACTTTGCTTAGCATGATAATCTCATTTTTTAAAATAATATGATTAGAAGCGCAAAAAGTACATTGTTTTGTGGAAATAAGCATGTATTTTTTGTATTAGGAAAAACACAGGTGTTGAAAATCTTAAATTACAAACACATCAAAAAATTTTATTTTGTAAGAATAGGTTTCAAATACAAAAGCAAATTAAAACAAAATATTAAAGGAACTGATAGGATTTATGAAAAGAAAATTGGTTTGAAATTGTTTTCTAGAGCAATTAGAGAAACAGTGGTCTAAAGGACACATGACTGCATTCTTTCTTGATGGGTCTAACATGCAAGTGATAAGCACAAATTATTTAACGAGTTTAATGGAACTATTAGAAGAAAACATCCATGCTGTGTGAATTAATCAAGTTACAGGAAAAAAGCATGTGTCTTGTACTCAAGCTTAAAAGTCTTACTTTATAGGCAAAACAACCTAAATCTGCAGGCCTCTAACTTAAGAATGCCATTTTGTATGGCAGATGAAAATAGTGACATAAAAATAATAAGAGTATTTTAACAGTATTCAATTTTTTCAATGAATCTATAGAAAAATGGAAGAGAAATATACTTAATGAAAAGAATATTAGAACTGTACAATTTGAAAGTGTTAAAGTACTCATATGTATAACATGGTTGAAAGATGGAAGAGAAGCCAATAGAAGTTGATGTAATAAAAGATCTTTAATCACCTTATGTCACATAGATAAATGATTGCTTTTAAAATTGATGAGAAAAATACATAATTTTAAGCTTACTATTTTAATTTAAGAGTTACAATAGAAGCAGCAACTGACTTTAATGGTTGATTGAGTACATATTCAAATCTCTCTACTATAAAAACAGAAATTGTGGATTAAAGCAGTGATTGATTATAGGAGTTGAACTAAGTACCTGAACAAATCCTTTAAGAGATAACTAAAACACTGAAAAAATATTTGAAAATATAGTGTTATATATGTCAGTGAACGCACTAAAATTTAAGGAATTCTCAAGCTAGTTCTAATAGAAATGGGAAACTGAGAAAAATAAACTGGTCACTGAAAGGTTTTGGTCATAAGAGCATTGCTAAATCATTGAAAAAATATCAGTCTTTCAGTTTTGAGCAGTTATTGTAGTTTCCATTTCAGAAAACAGAATCCCAGGTCCAGCTGTATATGAGTTTATTAGGAAGTTTTACCCTATGAAACAACTTGTAGATTAAGGGTGAACACAAACATCTCCCCCTGCCCTTGGGAATTTAAAAGAAATTACCTTACGCTTGATGAGAAAGTAGGAGCGAGAAAAGCAAAACTGTATCTGTGAAAAATTGTAAGCATAAATTGTTTTCTCTGAGTTTGGATGTTGTCCAAAATTTTCAAACAAAAAATGAAGTTATATTTATTCCTGAGAGAGGCATTAGTTAATCATTGTATGTAATTTTCAGTTCTCTATGAAAAATATTGCCTTGTGCCAGGTTAAAATTAATATCACAAATAAATTTCCACTTAAAATGAACAGATTACATTAAAAGTTATTAAGCACACAAGAAAGGAAGCTACCATGAATAAAAACCAGAAGAATGAGTGCTGCGAAGACTTTGGTTACTAGTATTTAGAGATATAAAGTTAAAAATCATTATGATGATTGTTTTCATACAAAAATTATATGTTTTAAAATATATGAGGAGAAACCAAAATTATATTGAATGAACTCCTACAACTTTTGGAAATAAAATAATTGAAAATAGAAATCAGTACATGGGCATCAGCATAGTTTAACTGTAGATGAAAGAACTGATAAACTGAGAAGTATATTTGAAGAAATGTTTTCAGAATACAACATAGATATTCAATGAGATGGAACCTATGGAACTGAAATGAAAAATATGGAGGGATAATTTGTAATATATGTAATATAAGTTTAATTGAAATTCTCTAAAGAAAGGAAGTAAAATATAGTCTGGATTGGAAAATTAATACTGGAAATATATCTAGAAATTATGAAGGAAAGTAATTAAATATCCAACTAACTAAAATGAATAAAGATCCATATGTACAGTTGTTTTAATATTTAATATATCATGTTTAATATTTAAATGTATATTTATGAACTTTAAATTAGTTTTAAGTCTCTGATATCTACATGTATATATATTTACATGTTATATATAGTATCTATATTTGTATTAAGTTATCTATTTTTATTTTACATATTTATTTTCTTCATACTGTATCTCTTTTCACATTTATCTATTTTTAATTTTATCTTTATATTATATTTGTATATTATAATTGGTGTATATGTCATATTTACTTATATTCAATATCTAAATTTGTATCTTCTATATTTAATATTTACATTATTCTGAGTATATTTACATTATTCTGAATGCAAACATTTTGTATCTAGCATAGAGCAGACTAAAATTTACGTATAGCCAAAAATCACAGTAATTCCCCAGGTTTAGTTTTCACCTCCCGTGTTGATGCAATGAGAGCCAGATGAGATGTTAGCTTTACTCATCAGAGTTTGTACAGTAGGCAACAAATCCAGAAAATATGAATCTAGGTGGTTATATAGGAGAGGACATCACCTTTCCTGGAGATAGAGAGAAACTTTTGTTTTCTGCTATAAAGTAATTCTCATTGAGAACATAAAGGGGAAGGATCTTGGGACCTTACCATTAAGAATATAAATGCATGTCTCCAGTTGAAGTGAAACTCATAGCCATCTTCAAAAAGTATCCTACTGATTGTCAGGCTATTGAAGTGTATCTCTCTATGAGACTATCAGTTTCTGTGTGGTACAAAAACCCTGTGTAAAAAAAACAGATTAATTCCTTTGTCATGTACCCATAGTCATGTGTCAGAATCGTTTTGCTGTTTAATGAGTTCCTTGCTTTGAAGTGATACTAAGCAGTACTTCATGTGGATGAATCAAGCACACTATAAGCTCTCAGCAGTGTCAGCAAGAAATATAAATCTTTATCTGCAATATGTGTATTGATTCCTTAAGATAAATCACTGTCCCTTCTATATTGAAAGGATTCTGATACAATCAACGTACCACCAAATGTCAAGGCCGTCTCCTCAAGGGTAGTTTTCCATTTGGTAAATTGGACTTTTGACAACATCAGTAGTTGCTTTACATCAAAGTTCATCTAACTACTGGTGTTGTCAGAAGTCCTGATTTACACCGATGTGATATTCCAAGGATATCAAGTTGAACATGATCTCTTCAGATTATATTATGATAGAGGGAACGAGAGTTAACACAATTCTGGGACAAGGCTAGAAGTGTGTACTACTGTTGACCCTATGTGAATGTAAAATATTTGTGATTTTCCTTTTTGATAAGGATATAAAATACCTTTCTGATGTAAAAGAACACATTTGCCAAATAAACGGCCACATGCTATGTACACGAGGCTCTAGAATAAAAAATCCTGCACAAAACTGAAATTGAGGCTACTTCTCGATTGAGTAGGTATAGTCAAATATCATTTGCCAGAATTAATTTCTTCAAGGATCATAAAGATAAATTTTGATATCATAAGAACCATCATGTCAGCATAGCCTGAATCTTTCAGGTGGCACTAACCTCTGACATTCCCTTATCACATGATATTGTTTTAGTATGTTACCTGATCATTCCTTCTAATTTAACTTCTTAATTTTTATCCCCCATAGCTTCATTTTATCCCACTTACAGTTTGAATCCATACCACTTCATTTGTAGATATTTACTTAGACTTTCCTGCTCTGCCTTTTTATTCTGATAGTATGGAAGTTGCCAAAATAAACATTCTCTTTCTTTCTGCATCAAATAAACAGATGGCTGTTTCAACACTGTGAAATATGAGAGTAATTAAATGAATTCAGAGAAAGTCATGCATATACTTTCACTTTGCAGCATATAACTTTATCTATGCCAACAAATATACTTAACTTTTTAAATGATGTCATTATATATTTATTTTTATTTGTCAAACAGCTTAATCTAAACCAGACAACAGAATTTTACTGTTACAGGATTTTTTTACTACAGTTAGGAGACATAAATTCTTGAGGATTCAAAATAAGTGTTTCTTAAAAACTTGGGAAATTTTGATTGCTCATGATTCCCATCAGCATCATGGAAGCAGGGTTTCCACATTTGTGATTAGCTATGGCCAAATCTAGCTGAACATTTAAATCATTATGGAAGTTTTGAAGAAAATATCTTTATATCAATACAAATTGAATTCTATGTATCAAAAAATTAGTCTCTCTGATCAGACCTAGGACCGGGTTTTAGAAAATTTCTGCAGATTAATTTAATCATCTGTCAAGCTTTGGAAATATTAGACTACATTCATCAATCTAACTCTTTTGTTACATAATCTATCAATGCACATAAGGGAATATTAAGCCCCTATGTCACAAAGGATCTCATGACATTCAAATCAGAAAGTGTGTCTGCAAAAATTTTCCCTTTGTTATTAGTTTAAAAATGGTATTAACAATCATAAAACTTTTTGCCATACCTGTATAGGGAAATGTCATATCATCATGGCCATGTGGAAGGTACACCCTAATCATTTCTCAATAGGATTGAATAAGTAGAAGAAAAAAAAAGGTCTTAATTTTTATTAAATTGACAAATGTAGAAAACTGTGAAATAGCAATACTTAAAATATTGATATTTTTTGTTCATCAATTAGAGAAGGGCTGTGGAAAACATATGTAACGTTCAAAAAGAATTTATATTTTCTTTTGAGTATATTTAGGATTGTGTTTTATAATACATTATTTATAATAATATTTTTTGAAATATAACTAAAAGCAGAAGTTTGTTATACACCAAATGCTTTTTAGTTACTATCAGTACAACTTGAAATATGACAAGACTTGAAAGAATCCTCTCATCTATGGGGACAGAGAAAGAAGCTTTATTTTGTTTTTAATATTCAGGAACTACTTTGCATTAGTGCTTGTTTCAGTTCTTTGTTTAATTTAACTTAGATGTTCCAAGTGGAACCCACTGTGTCTGATCAGGTTTCCTCAGAAGCAGACTCTGAGACAGACAATAGCTTGCAGGAATTCTATTGAAGAGTACCTTCAACAACATCACTATGAAAGAATGAAGCAATCAGTGATTGGTTTTATTTTGTTTTGTTTTGCTCTAGAACAGATAATAGTAAAATAAATAAATTCAACCTGGAATTGTACAGGTAGAATGGATATGATTCTATCTGATGTAACAAGGTCCAAGTCAATATTTTTGGTCCTTTGAATTTTTTGTCATTCATATAATTAGATATTTTATTTTTATTATATTTTAAAACTGGCTCCCTAAAAAATACTAGCATGCAGTTTTGTTTAAACAAATTAGACTGAAAACTAAAATGAGCATCCATATAAATAAAATAATAGTATAAGTGTTGGTTTTCAGTATTTTCTATAAAGTAGACCTTTTATTATTTGAGAAATAAGGTATTAATGTTGTCCATATTTAACTGCTTAGCACATTCAAATATCTGCTTTATATTTTTCACCAGAACATACACATTTTGTACCAGAGACTATTTAAAAAAAATTTAAATCAGAATGTTTATGTTTTAAATATATATTAAATAAATAAGTAAAATGTGAAATAATCTTACAACAATAAGAAACATTTAAACAATTTGGAAAAAAAAGAAATTGTAGATAACATTATCTAAGATCATTCATCCTAAGTCAATATCAGTTATAACTTTAGTGTAACTTTGCATTGAATAATGAAAAATTGTAAGAATTAAATTATGAGGAATTTGTATTCACATATCTCTGAGTTAATGACCATGTAGGTTCAGATACAAGAGTAACATATGCTATAATCAGAGAATCTTAATTCAATATTTGAGGTCATTGGCATAAAAACATTTTGAACTAAATGTAGGCTATTCCTAAAATAGTTATAACGAGCCTCCTGCTTGGGTCAGAACTGAGGTACTATCAAGACTTAGTGGTGTTAGGCAACACTGCCCCCTAGAGGTTTTCTGAATATTCCCAGTAGACAAGGTTCCTACATAACCAGGAAATGCTCAAGAAATTTCTCAACTGCTAAGCAATGTTAAGGAACACAGCAATTGTATATGTAGCTGTTTCCCTGCAAGTGATGTGTAAAAGATCTGAGAAACCAATGTAAAAATGAATGGGAATCTGTTAACAACTGCAGTGATGGCATGTATTGACAAGTCTGTGGTTCTTAAGAACAACTTTGGTGATAGTTGGGCCAGGTCAGAGGAAGGAGTAGTTTTTGCATTTTGTGGAATTGGCCTTGGAAATCTCTTCATCCTACCACTCCCTGTAAAAGCTCTGCACTCTGTGAAGGAGAAGGTTGTTCTATGAAGGAAAAAATTGCCTAACTATTTTACGCTATTCCACTTGAAAGCTAATGAAAGATATTTAGAAAGATAATAATATGGCATAATTCACAACTTAATACAGACTGTATTATAGTGAAGCAAGAAAAACTGTGGAGTAACTTGTTAGGTGACTATTAAACCCCCCAAAATTAAAGAAGCTCCAACTAGGCTAGTGGTGTTAGAAAGATGTAAATAGTTTCAGAATATATATATGTATATATCTTTATATCAATATATAAATATATTATATTTATAATAATATGTTAAAATATTATATATACATTTGTGTATATAAGAAAGACAGTGAGGCTCTTGAGCCACTCTCCTTGCTCGAGCCTGCTCCTACCTCTTTGGAGTGTACTTCTCTTCAATAAAATATCTCTTTGTTTCACCTCTAAAAAAAAAAAAAAAAAAAGACTGAGATGGAGGGCTTATGGAGGGCTTAGCTCATGACTTAGAAGATCTGAGCTCTGGATAGAATTACTTCTCAAAATAGACACAAACTTGGTCCATAAAAAAAAAACCCAAATGAACAAAAAAATTTAAAAATTAATAAATTAAGTTATTAATAGGAAATATACTCATGTCTAGCCTAGTTATGATCAATATTTTTTCTATTACATCTTATTATTTAATAACAGTAATCATAATGTAAAAATAACTTGGATACAAGTGAGGAAGAAAAATAAATCTATAAAATAAAGCTATAATGTATCTGATGTAAAGATAATTCCTCAAATAATGGTGAAAACTTGACATCACTTCTCAGCATTTATGGCCAGTTATCACATTTCCTCTTTAAAATAAAGATTTGATTTATCAATACATAATCAGTCATACAACTTTTTTTTTTTCATAAAGTTCAAACGTTTCCTAAAAATTACCTCACCTAGATGATCGAGCTCAACATCAATAGTGGTGTCATGTTGACAATATGTATCCCAGGATAAGATGTGATTTTAAAATTATGTAAAAATAAAAATAATAGGACAGAATTGGAGGTTATTGAATTTTAAAAATGACCACAACTGAATAATGCATACACCACAGAAGAAAAAATATATAAATTAAGGTGAATTTTGTTTCATCATAGTAAACCATCTTAATTGGGGAATTAAAAGTCAAAAGCTTTTGAAACTGTCTTACTGTGAAAACTCCCAGAGAAAACACTAAATTAAGAAAGGAAAGTCATGAGTGTATTGTGTAAACTTATCTGCTATGCTTACTTGTAAACACTTTATTTTCCCAATAGAGGATTCCCCAGTGTACAGGTGTTGTTTGATTAACTAATATCATTTGAATCCAACATGTGTTCTTCAACACTGTGCAAGTTTTGGTTCTCTGTGCTGGAAGGATGGAGGACAATTTGCATAAATGTTTAGAAGAAAGACTTTCACTAACAAATGTGAAACTTTGAATCTGTTTTATTTGGATATATGTAATGGGTTAAATAATCATTTATTTTTCCTTCTTTTCAAAGCCACCAGAAGTGACAATAAAGTAATGAAAAAGACATAATCCCACAAAGAGAATGAGAGAGAGAGAGAAAGGTCAGGGGGGCAAGAGAGAAAGAGCCAAGCAGATATGTCAAAAAATTAGTTAAGGTGGAAATGGATAAAAGAGTGTAGCCATGGGCTACATAATGACATTTAGGTCAGCGTTAGACCACTTATATGATGGCAGTCCTATGAGATTATAAAGAGGCTGAAAATTTTGTATCTCCTGGTGACATTGCAGCCATCAGATCATAGTGCAAGGCATTACTCACAGCTATTAATATAGAATAAGGATATAAAGGAAGAAACATTTTTGTACACTGTACAATGTATTTGAGTTTTAAGCTAAGTATTATTACAAAAGAGTAGGAAAGTTTAAAAATAATTTAAAAGTTTATAAAGTAAAAATGCGGCAATAAACTAAGGTGAATTTACTGGGTCTGGTGTAAATAATGCCCTTTTTTAAGTAGTTAAAATATTGTTATGTTATAGAATTACATGCTTATGATTTTGTAATAAAATATTTGGTATAGATACCAGCTTATTATAAAAAAGTGTTACTTCTGCTGATCCCTGTATTATTAAAGAAATAAACATATTTTTTATAATTTAGTGTAACCTATGTGTGCAGTGTTTATAAAATCTACATTAATGTACAGTAATTTCCTTACCCTTCTTATTTACTCACTCACTATCTCACTCAGAGCAACTTCTAGTTCTACAAGTTCTGTGAATGGTAACCCCCTATATAGGTATACCATTTTTTTACCTTTCCACCATATTTTTACTGTAGCTTTTCTATGGTTAGATACATTTATATATGCAAATACTTATCACTGTGCTGCAGTTGCCTGCAGCATTCAGTACAGTACCATGTTGTATAGGTTTGTAGCCTAGGAGCAATAGCATAGCCTAGGTGTGTAGTAGGCTATACCATCTAGATTTGTGTAAGTGCACTCTGTGATGTTTGCACAATGACTAAATCTCCTATGTGCACTTTTTCCAGAACATATCTGCCTTGTTAAGTGATACATGACTGTAGTGGCACTTGAGTTAACAGAAAGCTGAAGCTCAAATGCCTGCAAGCTAGTGGCAAACAAATAGATATCCAATCTACTCTGGGGCAAAATTCTTTAAATATCAAAGAAATTGAAGTCATCAAAACTTTTTAAATTAGGGGTTCATTGAAAACAAGAGAAATTATGGAAATTATTTATAGAAAACTTCAAACTTTTTTATTCTCTTGTCTAACCCTGGTTGAATAGGAGGTTACGAGGAATAAAGGAATTAAGTATGTAGAATTCCACTCACTTTTCCAATTTCCTGTAGTGCAGTTAACTCCGAGTTACCAGGTATGATGAGATAAAGAGTAGGATGTATAAATGGAAACTTAGAAGTAGGTGACAGTCTATTTCCTGAAGGATAAAACCCCCAAATCCCTCCTGATATTTCATTCCTTATTCATGGTAGTAAAGTTCATACACCCCAAGTTAGAAAATTCCTTGCTTCATAAATCTGCACTATCCAAAAGAAGAGATTTAAAGGCATATTGACAATTGGGAGTAAAATAGTGACACATAGGATAGATAATAACATATATGTATATTAATATCAGGGTTTGGCAAACTATGTTCAGTGGATCCAATTTGGCTTGCAATGTGTTTTTGTTGGGACTCTGAGCTAAGAATTTATTTTTAAAGGTTGGAGAAGGGTGAGGAAGAGAAAGAGGAGGAAGGGAGGAGACGGGAAAGAAGCAGAGGAAACCAGAGGATGAGAGGAAATGAAAGAGACTCTATGTTTCTGGCAAAACCTAAAATATTCCTTAACTGATCATTTACAGAAAATACTTACTGATTCTTTATACATGATTGTCCTTGGTCATAACATGATCCAAACTGATCAGCATTTTTCTGGGCATAGCACAGAATGTAACATTGATCTGTTTCATCTATCAAACTATATTGATTTAGTCCAGTGAGCAAAATGTGGCTGCTGGGTGGAGGCCTTCATATGTCACAAATGCTCTGCAAAGTAGTAGATAAAACCTGTGAAGTTTTTTGTTTGTTTGTTTAATGCTTAGGCTTCAAGAGTACAGTTTTTTTTGCTGTGAATTTCTCTACCAAGTCAGAGACAAATTGTTGCATCTTGCAATTCTTATCATATTGGAGGGAGCACAATACATGGTGGGCCTTTTCAGGTTTGAAGGCAGCGTATTTCATACCTAGGAATACCACTCCAGACCAGATACCCATTTAAGTAAAAGGCTTCCAGCTTTGCATAGGGCTGAAATTCTGACAGAACTTTGCAGCAGGGATGGACAGTGTTTTATTCCATTGAAATTATCAGTGGTGGCGAAAGAGGCCATGTAGAACTGGTACTAAGTCCTAGTTGAAAAATCACAACAAAGTCCCATGAGTTGTAAAGCAAGGACATGCTGTCAGGAACAGAGAATTACATGCCTTTTGAAAAAGAATTCTTGATAATCTTCTGGGCACTGATGAATATCCATTGTCCTTGAGAACAACCGCAGTGGCAGGAGCTTAGTTGGTTCCATTAGTCTCCCATTTTTGTGTGTGCCTCCAGAAATACAGGCCCAGGAGGATTACCCAATATGCTCAACATATATGGAAAGGATATCCAAGTGACAGATGGGATACACAGAGATTTTCTGCCAAATGTCTTCTACAAGGGAGAGCTTTCTGCCCACCTGAGGGTTAGCATTTAAGCAGGCAGTCTCCTTGTCTCAGGTCCTCAGAATATGAGTATACCTTCAGTGCAGAGCCTCCTTGCTCATTTCTAGGGCAAATTATATGTATTGACTCAGTGAGAGAAGAGTAAAAAGCTGAGCAATTTTGGCCCAGTATGGAATAACTGCAATGGGCAATACTGATTCTAGAACTGCAAAAAGAATGGCTGAAGCTACACTGAGCTTGCATCACGGTCATTTTCTCCCTTTACCCATTGCTATTTTTCATGTAATTTAATTTCTGCATAGGAGCAAGCATTTTTTTTTTTCAAATTAAGCTCATGTCAACAAATGCTTGGAATACAGGCAAATATTTAAATTTTGGCATAAAAATAGTGATTTTTGGTTATGGTCTTTTCTCATTAATATACAACTCTAATAATTTTGGTTGGAGAATAGGGATGACTTTTTGACTACTGCAAAATCAATTATGGTAATAGTTTTACTCATTTCAGAATCTCCTGGGACATTATTACAATTTTGTATAGGTGAATTTTTTACCATATTGTTTCAACGGGAATTGATATGAGTTAGGAAAGTAAATATAAACAATCCATTGGGTTAAAAACTAGAAGGATCAAGTTGCAGGGGAATTTTGTCCTATAGAAGGAGGAAACTCTGCAGTAATTGGCTCTATTATTCTAAAAGCAGGAGGAAAATGGGTTTCCAATGATGTATCTAGGAGAAGTTGTGGGGAAAGAGGCATATAGTGAGAGGAACACACACACACACACACACACACACACACACACAAAACTCACACACACACACATACACACACCCCTCAGAGAAAATGTTTCCATTACTAGACTTTCTCTTATATTATTTAATTTTGCTTTTCTTTCTGATGAAGTAATTAACATTTAGAAAACAGAGACTATGATATGGGCATGGAGGAAAACCACTAAATAGACCACTCGCTCTTCTTTAGTACACCCTTTGTGCCACTTGTATACTTATAAAAAGGACTTTATGGCTATCTTGTGTCCCGTCAAACCCAGGCCTTATGGCAGAGAGTATTCTCTTCCTATGTGAATGTCAGCAACTGTAACTGCAGCAGGTGGCTGGATAAATATACAGGGACCCAGGGATCCTGACTTGCTAATCAAATATCTGTTTTATATCGTGTTCTGTCTTAAAATCTTCACAAGAATTTTACTTTACATGAAAGAATGCTTATCATAATATTCTTCCTTCCTTTTTTCTAAATTCATTTTTATTGTTAGACTTATTGGGGTGACATCTGTTAGCAAGGATTACATAGGTTTCAGGCATACAATTCTACAGTTCATTGTCAACTTGATGTATAATAAGTTTACCACCTAATGTGTCTTCTTTCCTTTTTTAATGAAGCAGTAAATGCTATATTTAAAAAAAAAAACTACTATATAAAGGATAAAATACTTTAGTTTTCACATTTTTTGTGAAAAAACTACAGAAATAGGAAATAAAAATATTTGTCTCACTATCAAATTGTTCTTCCTAGGCCAATAAAACAGACTTGATACTTTCAATTAAAAATAAATTGATCACATATTTAAAGTTTTTATTAAGTTATGTTTTCCTAAAGATGTTAAAACAATAAAGATGTAATATGCAAAAATATGTTACACATAATTCTAATGAATTTATGTTGTGATTAATTACAAATTTGAATAAATATATAGTAAGGTATTAATTTACTTTTATTGGTAAAAGGAGAAACTACTTTGATTCAGTGTTTTTATATTACTTACTTAGAATATGTATAAATTATGATTCTTTTTACCACTTTGGGTGTAATGAAAGTCAAAATTAAAATAATACATGTTTTAAAAGTTTTTGTATGTATGCATATATACAACCACTTACTTCTGAAATTCATAATTTCTATTAGTTTTAAAACATAATAGAGATTTATTGAACACAGGAAAAATAATTGATCAGACTGTACATGTATAGGAACATTGCATACCTTCTAAAATACAACCCCTTATGGAAGCTGCCTCAATATTTAACAATAATGAGGTTGCATTTGGACAATTAATTAATTAACCAGCATAGTCAATTTTCTTTTACAAAACAGTAAGGGTGGAAACAAAAGTTAATAGATATTATGTATAAATACATATAAATTCAATTTCCATTTGAAGATCAAACTCTGTATGTAGGCTTTTCATTTGTTTCAAATTAGAATAAACAATGCAGTTAATACCTATTAACATTTTTAATGGAAAAAAATAAGTCACCCAAAATATTGAGAAGTACTAGAAAAAAATAACCTCTTTTATTAGTTGTTATAAAGAGTCTGTCCTTTATTAACCCTTATTTTAAAATATTTTTGTATAAAGTCATTTAATTCCTCATTTAGATACCAACATTTCAAGTACCCAGGAAGTATGGCAAAGAGTTTGAACTTTGAGTCTATAGATAAAATAATATCAAATACCCACATGACAAGAAATAAAATGTTACAAAAATAGTTAAATACCTGTGTATGTAGTTCTTTTTCCCATGTCCTCCATCCTTTCCACGAGAATAATAACTGTTTTTAATTTGTCGTTCCCAGGCATATCTTTGTATATTAATACATATTTTTGTTTGTCTAAATATATATGACACATTTCTACATATTAAATTGCATTACTGGAAAATATGATCCATGAAGAGTGGAATCTTTGATGAACTTTTTACTGATGTGTATGCTGTAAATATCTAGTGCATATTAGCAACTCAATAAGTATTTATTGAAGAAAAAATTTAACTACTAGTACATAGAAAACCTAAGAAAATAAACTGAATATAGAAGCAAAAAATCCACACAGATGATAGATTTCAGTAACATACAATCTAAAAAAATTTTAACAAAAATTACTGTCTGTACAATTCTATAGTGCACTGTCTGTACACCTAGAACCTATGTAATTCTTGCTAACCAATGTCACCCCAGTAAGTCCAAAAAAAAAAAAAATCAATTATCTGACGTATATACAAATTTAGAAAATAAAATTAAAAAGATTAATTTGCTTCAGCGGTAACGAAAATAAAATCTATATGAGTAAATTATGCAAGAATATGAAATAATTATATGAGGCAAATTTCCAAACATTCTTAAAGAGTTAGCACTTGGAAACAAGATGAGCAATTGTATAGAAAAATGGTTAGGAAGACTCAAAGTCATAAAATATTCTTCTTATTATATTACATTTAATTTTAAGTTTAACCATAGTCAATATATAATTATGTTACATTTCCTCAGAACTAAAAATATGAATCTAAAATTTGTGTTATCAATTAAACAAATATTTATATCCAGGCAAACTAACCACAAAATATGAGAAGGAACATACTCTTCCAGATATTAAAATGTATGATGAAGCACCATTATTAAAGCATGTCACTCTAGTCTATAAATGCACTATTCAAGAACAGAACAGTGGGTACCCTGGTGGTGCAGTGGCTAGGCTTCAACACTCTCAACGCCACAGCCTGGGTTCAATTCCCTCCCAGGGAACTATCCCACCCCCCACCCCCCAAAAAGAACAGAACAAAAATATATCCACAGACATGGATGAAATTAGTATATGAAATTGGTAGCATCACAGATTAGTCAAATAGACTAGACACCAAATGAATATGGAAGACAAAGAGTCATCTGAAATGACTAAAAATGACTATTTCAGTAGGAGAGTAAAATTGGACTCGTCTGGGAAAACCAAGAAAGGCAGAGGAGGATTTTGAGTGCTGGGGTCATTTCATGGAGCTTTACCCTAGAGGACATTAAAGGGAAAGTTGGTCAGTTTGACTAGGCTATGTGTATTTGTTAATCAGTAATTAATGAAGTTAGGCTTATACCCTCTCACAGAGACTGGGAGACAAAGATGCTATCATTCTTAATGATTACATTTTAAAGGGATGGGTGCCAGGTCCTGGAGAAAGAGGCTGGGAAAATTACTGCACAAAGGGTCAGAAAAACAATTTGCAATTGTAAGTTTTCTGAAACAAATGCCTTATAAAAAGGACGATCAGGTGTCTATAGGAAGAAATGTACCTTAAGTTTAGTGCAGCTGAGGGGAAGGTTAGGGCCATCTTGGTCAACGGTCAGTCAGTCAGCCTCTGTGAAGACAACCACTAAACAGGCTGTTTTTCCTTCTCATGCTGCTGCTGCGGAGTGTTGCACAAGAAAGCTTGGTATTAACTGTGATTAATAAGACCAAACCATGAATTCTATGTTCTCCTCATTGCCAAGATTTCTTCTATTATATCCATGATTTTATAAATCATAATGTGTAGGATTATAGTTTTCTATCATTCTTTTAAAGCCTCTCAAACAATGTCTGATGCCATATTGAGAAAAAGTAAGTCTTTCTTGCTAGAAATATTGGAACTTGCTCAAAGCACACTCTAATGTAATTAGCTCCCCTCATAGCATATTATCAATTAAAATTTATAAGCATCTTCTATACTAAAAAAAAGTGCTATTTTTATTTGTAAAAACAGCATTAGATTTTACAATCTTAAAGTATTTAATCAAATTTCTCTTTTTTGAAAATTCTGGCAAACAATATCCACTACAAATGAAGTCTTTGTGCATTACTTCTTTTGCTTAGAAATGATGGTGCATACACTTCTTATCTTTGAAATGCCACCTTCATTTAAACTAACATTTTGTCCACTCTTCTTTTGTCATTCTGAGTATACTGTTATAATATTTGCTGAACATTTTATCTCTTTTATATCTCTTTACATGCTAGTATTACCAATACAAAATGATTTTTTAGATTTTTATTTTCCAAATACAGTGCCTAATTTAGAATGTTTCTGCTTCACATATTTAATGTAAACATAGTGTATTATGTATAACAAACATCTGAATACTGTTTTGTTTTTAATATTAAATTTTGTAAACCTTTTCAGCCTATAGTCATTTATTCACTGGAAATAGTTTAACCTGAGCTTCTTAATGTTAGAACAAATGTGAATCTGTAAGGGGAGGAAAGCAAAACAAAACAAATTTACAAAAACAAATAATAAATGTGTCCAAAAATTGGGAATTGAACTAACCGTGAATGTGAATTATTATAAATGGAATGATCAAGCAGTGCTAGATTTTTTGGAAATAGGAGCAATCAGTCATATTGATTTTTATTTTACTAGATGGATTTTGTTGCCATCTATATGGAAACATACTCGCTGGTTTAAATTTACAATATGTGATTTCTGTAGCATCCTGGGTCCTTTCAATGCCTGTATCCCTGTTCAGACCATAGGAAAGGTAACGTTATTTGATTTATAGTGAACAATGTATAAAATACTCATCAGAGAAAATGTGAAAAAGTTAGGTACCAATCCTCTGTTACAATTAATATAATTTAGTTTTAGAATGCACAAATATTTCCAGACCTTGGAAAAAATAATTTTGGATTTTAAAGAAATAAAAATTAGAATAATGTTGAATGTAGTGAAACTCAAGAGAAAAGTTAATGGACATTGGAGGAAAAATCGCATATCAGGTTTACTCACAAAAGCATTATTTTTTAAAGATAAACTACATTTATCTTTTTATGCAAGTGTTTTATTGAATTTTTGGCAAACAGTAAAATTAATTTATTGCTTTTCATGGAGCTATCTAATTAGATGTCTATAGATTTTTTTTTGTGGCACAGCAATGAGTTCTGATGCATGAATCAAAGCTACATGCATATGAATAGTTATAGTAATTTTCACATATTAATATTTTTTGTATATTGTAATGTCTAATTGAATCAATTTGCAAACCTTGAAGACTTTTAAATTTCAAAAGACAAAAATCAAAAGAAAATAAGTACTAAGTAAAAATAAAATAAATAGTATATAATTTTCTTGCTCAAATGTACAATTTGTACACATAGTCTTATAATTATTATTAAAATTGTGGATGTGGTTGTGTGTGTGTGTGTGTGTGTGTGTGTGTAGGCAAGTGGTAATATTTGGATTATTGTATATAAATTTATTTTTAATGTTTTCCATGTTCCTAATTGTCAAGAAAATGTTATATTTTATAAATTTTAAAAATGTACTCTCATTTTGGTGATTGATTATTCAATTTTTAGTTATTATTTTTTGTACTTTAGTTTATTCTTAGTTTGTCATTGCTATTTGTTTATAAACCTAGCTTTATGTTCTGTAAAGCATTTTCTTTAACCAGTCTTCAATTTTTTGAAGCACATACAACTAAAAGATATTGCCACCATTGTTAGTTTTCAAGAAAAGCAAAAGTAGAAATTCACTATTACTTTTAAAATGCTCTTTTTGGTAGGATCATTTTTAGGGGCTCAGTGATTTCATCTGTTGAATATTTGCCAGAGAATGTGTTTTAAATATTCTTGGAAAATTTTATGAGAATAATAACAAACCTTTATTAAACTATCTACATATTGTACAATGTGCTAGCAGTTCAACAGTCCTAGGAAAAAGGGCTTGCATATTGGAACTTTTTATTCCAAATGTGAGAACTAATTCTCTTGGAGTTTGAGCAATTTGCCCAAGGTCATACACATTAGTATGTCCCAGAAAATACACTTAAATTCAGGATTTCCTACTCAAAATTTCCAAATTTATATGCACTTTGTACTGCTTGGTTGATGTAATGCTTATTTCTTTCTTTGAAACTTTCTCAATCAGTGCTATTTTAAGTCATTCAAAATTGAAAACTTAGAAATAAGTATGATAGCACTGATTAAATTTTTCTTCTACATTTTCCCCAAATGTTAATTAAATAAAACTTTTTATATTATAATACCTAATTCAGATATGTTTTCAGCTTCATAAAACCCACTAAGCTTAAAATAGTTAATATAATACTTTGAATTAGCTTAATCCTCTGTTAACCTACAATTTGACTTGTTTTTAAGTCTCTAAAGGAAATTAATTTTAAAACTAATACTTATAATTTATTCATTTACCTTGTGTTGACTATTCTAAACATTATAGGCTATAAATTACAAACAAAAAGACACAGTGCCTTTTAGTGTCTGATAATCCTTGAATTCTAGTATTAGCTGTAATTACTTTAATTTTGAATATATGCTGGCTAATATTATTGATTCATAAAAGGAATTCCAGAAGCCAATATGCAAATGAGGGAAATACAAACTAGTCATACGAAGTTTATACAGCTATGATCTACGTTACAAACCATCCATCTGGCATTTTTATGTCTTCTGTAAGATTAATGATATGTAAGTGTAATATATTGCAGTGTATGTGTGTATTTGTACATTAGTCTGGTTAATTAAGAGATTCGGAGTTCCCTGGCGGTGTAGTGGCTTAGGGCTTTGGTCCTGGCGCTGTCAGCGCTGGGGCTTGGGTTCGATTCCCAGCTGGGGAACTACCCACAGACCGCCCCACCCCGCCCCCGCAAATTAAAAAAAAAAAAAAAGAGAGATTCATGAAGCTACATTCAGAGAAATCACCAACTCCATGTTTTTTTATGCAGACTCTGAGTTTGCAGTGTGTATGGAGGCTAGCCAGGAGAAACTCTACAGAACTTAATGGAATAACAAGGCAACTATATCATGAAAAGGGAAATATAGAATGATTATTTTATTTGCACAGAACTGAGGAATACTTTTTGTTCAGTTGTGGTTCACACTACTAACACCATATAATGCAGATATTGGAGAAATAATTATAAGCTGTAGCATTAAAGAGAACAATGTGTGCCCAAACTTATCATTATTCCACACGACAGAGCTCCCCAAGATTACCTCTCTTGTGAGTCTCCAGGACAGCTGGGACTCACCTGAAATGCGTGGAATAACTAAACTACTCAAGACTCAAAAGTTGGGTAAAGAGAGAGGGAGAGGCCATCTTGAAGGAAGAGACTTCCCAAGCCTCTCTTCCCTGCACTTTTATCTAGAAGGCTTAGTAGGGCATTGGCAAAGTGCCTAAGGTGAGCTGACACAGGAGGAATGAGGATTATGGGGCTGTGGGCGGACAAGCACCTTTGCAGGTCTAAGTTACTGTTCAAGCTAGGGGGATTAAGGGTAGGGCAAGTAAAGTTTGATCAGATAGTTTCTTAGCTGGCGCCCACATCATGTCCCACACATTCTTTCTGTGTTTGCACGGATCTCTATCAACCTTGCAGTCCCTGCGTTTGCATCAGGGTCCAATCAGCACACATTCATTCATCACGATGTGGGGGCCTTACAGATTTCTTATCCAGTCCATATGAGGTTGTGGACTGGGCTTGGGGAATTCTACAGTTTGTGCAGTGGGTTGTGGTTCACACTACTAGCACCCTATAACACAGGTATTGGAGAAGTAATTATAAGCTCCAGCATGAGAGAGACCCATGAGTGCCCAAACTTACCATTATTCCACACAACAGAGCTCCCCAAGATTACCTCTGTGCAACATAGTCAAGGTTCAAGAAAAGTAGCTTGCCTTAGCTGGCAGGCTGGGTTTACTGCCAGGAACATTCCAAGAGATATGCTGAACCCCAGCAAGCACATCTAGGGCACACACAGTTTCTCCAGGTAATGATCTATGCACAGTGAAGGTCCTGGGGAAGCTTTGACTGCCAACAATGCTGACATCAGCCAAGTATCTTTGTTTCTCAGCAAACAGGCTCAGTGTGTGTTAAGCTACCAAAATGGATAAGGAAGTGGGCTCCCAGAACATCTAGATTTGACTTTAATAAAACTGATTCTCCTCAGTGGATAGGTATGTTCTGTCTTAATGTCTTTACACAGGAAGTTAAAATGGAAATATCCTAATTTATCTTCTTATCTTTGCCACAGGGTAGAGTTTCAAAAGGTCTTTTGTCATTCAGAAATTTTTGTTTGTTTGTTTTTGTTTTGTTTTTATTTTGATCTTATTTTTTCCCCTTTCTGATCTAGGAAAGTTTTTCAAAGCTGTAGGCCCTTCAATATTTTTGACTTAACTCTCTTTTTATGATCTGATTAAAACTTGCTAACACTTGCCTCTTCCTTTCAACATCTTGAGAAGAGCTATTAGCAGCCAAGACATGCTTGTTTTTCTAACCTTAAAATTATAGGCTTAGTGGGTATTTGGAGTATTTACACTGATCATTGGTAATGTATAACAAATGGTCTGTCACTTCGTAGTCGGACTCCGAAGCTTTTTGTTTTCGTTCCATTTATAACATTATACAGATAATTAAACCAAGGGCAAATATTTCAAGGGTTTTGTTTGTTTGCTTGTGTGTTTTTGTTTTTGTTCTAATAGCACTTCATGTAAGAGTTTCACTCTGGAACACGCTGAATATACCCATCAAAAACATGACCATGGTTGCTGAGATGAGAATTACAATGGAATTCAACAATCTTTCAAAGGCTGATCTGGCTACTACTGCTAAGTGAAACACCTGCCAGTCACCTAAATGGGGTCTTTACATTCGTTTTCTTATGTCATAACAAAGGCAGTCCTTTTTCTATGTCAGAATAAACACTTATTTTGGAAGTGGACATCTTTCATTGCCCACAGTGCTTTAGCCAGCATCACTATTCATGGAATAATTAAACAGCATATGAATATTCAGTATTAGCAATCTCAAGATATACTTCTGTCTATGGGGTCCTTTTACAATAAAAGAATGATGAGGAAGTGTCCTGATACCTTTTTAGTCTTAACCATATATGTTTAATTCAACAGCACACAGAACTTTGAAATGGTCTTTTGATGACATAACAATAACACTGGGTGGGAGAATGTATCCTGTAAGCTTGATGTGTATTATTACTAGATGCAATCTATCCTTTGAACCAGAGAACTATATAATTAATATTTCTTAACTAGGAAACTAGGAGTAGAATTAGGGAGGGTAAGAGAAATAGGGAAATTTTTCCTATTAAATTTAATAAGACACTTGAAAATGTTTTTATCTCCCTTCACTGAAATTTTGGATTTAGAAGTATTTGGAGGTATTTGGATTTAGAGGTATTAGTTCTTAAAGAAAAATAATTTTACTAAAATATAACAATGAGTCCATTTAACTAAATATTAAGACTGCTATCTGACCCATTCCAGCTGCTCATATCACTTAACCAACTGGCAAAAGAAATTGCTCTATTGCTGGGGTGACTGATTCTGTTTATCTAGGACAAATAGAATTTCTGTTGCACAACGAGATAAGATGCAATATGTCTGGAATCCAGGGGATTATCTATAATATCTTTTAGTATTTGCATATTTAATGTAAAAGTTACCCAGTGCAATGAACACTAGCAGGTATTAATAATTCATACTTTTCAAGAAGGACAGTTTGTGTCTCTTTACCAGGTAAGATACAATGAGAATCAACCAACTGACTGAGAGCCAAGGGCACATCTCATGCAAAGAAGTAGGAGGAGGTACATGAGGGAGCAGAGAAAGAAGAACAGCAATCCATATACATTGTACAATTTATATGTATATATTTTGCTGTTTTGTTGGGTTTATTTGTATACATAAACTTACTTATGTTTTCCTGTAACCTTTTCCTTTTACTGTGTGGTACTTTGCATTAAATCACAGAACATCACATGACAAGGCATATGGGGTACAAATCATTCAGTGACAAAATATCAAACAGGAATTCTGTATGTGCTGGAGGCAAACTAAATATTACCACAAGGTGGATGAAGATATTAATGGGACTTGGACCTTGTTCATGGGTTGAGGAATAGTGCATCTTCTTTGTTCAATGTATTTTTGGATTATTTTAGTCATAGATGCTGCTGACGTCATTACTATTACTAGAAATTTAATATGAGGAGATACTCAACAATCAAATGGGTTAACTGCACCAGAATGTCTTTAATATGTAGCACTGATCTCTCCCTTCTCTGTTCCTTAATGTATAGAAAGTACATTGAGACTAAGATTATTCAGATCACTGCAATCTGATGTCAGGTTTTTTAAATTAGATTAACCAATGAGAAGTACTCATACAATGCTGTAAAAAAAAACAAAAAAAACCAAAAAAAGCTATCCTTCACAAGGCAATGGTAATCATGCACATGAGATACGGCGGGTGACAGAAGTGGTTTTTCTGATAGTTTCCGAGATTTCTGCTACAAATCACACTGTATGGTTCTACTGAATCCTGAAATCTGCCTTAGAAGAATTTTATTTTTTAATCTTTGTTCATCCAGCTCTTCCAATGAGTTAGTAAGCCTGTTAGGCTCTGTATGAAATACAATCTTTCTATAATACTCACCGTGATCTTTGTTTTCTTTGATGAACTCTTATGCACACATGCACACACATACACACACATTTTCTGAATACCCAAGTGATGTGTAAACCTTCATGATTTTTACTTAATTAGACAAAATATTATTTTGGCAGACATTCAAGGTACACCAGTACAAATAGAGAGCTTCATATACTTTATTTAACAATATACCATATAAAATTAAATGTAATTTAAAATTGTATGTTGTTAGTAAGATTTTAATGTTTCTTCATGCAATATAGACATGTGCAAGTCAGTATATTCAATACTTGAAAAAAGTGTGTTAGTGCCAAAATACTTTACAATCAGTGTAATAAATATATTTTACCAGTAGGCCTGATAAATGGAAGAATGAAGCAATCTTCCTAAAATTACAAGTTTGTTACCTAACCTTAAAATATGATGATTTTGAAATTAATTGTACTTGTAATTCACATGGCAAAATAATGGCATGCATTACTATGTTTTACATTACCAAACAGAATACTAGTTCAATATTTTTCTTAAGTGCTTCTTGATATATATAGAGTATTGGAGCATCTGTTTGTTAAAGTAGTATTTTATCTTTAAAACTATGATAAATAAATAAGTATGTACAATGAATAAGATTAGTACCATCTATCGTGTAAGAATGTGTGGAGCATTCATTATATGGTAAGTATATGTTTATTACAATTATCCTTAAGGAATTAAGGATTTTTATTAACTACTTAACTACTGATAGTATTTATAACAAATGTAATACCATGGAAAGCATGTATCCATAGTTGTGAAAAAACTTCCATTTAGGACAGGCATTGGGGACCTATGTAAACAGAAAAGTAACTCCTCTGCATAAGATGCTTCAGTAGTACTTTATAATCTGAACAGGCTAATTCATATGCTAATTCACATATCTAAGATATCATCTCTGACTTCAACCTTTTGCTATGTAACTTCAGATCCCACTGTCCCTGCTTTGCCCCATACACCCAGTTTCTCAGGGATACTAAAATAAGTGTTCATGATCTATCGCTGCAGCTTTTGTCCTGATAAAGAGACTAAACTGCTTAGTCATCTTAGCTTTACTTAATTTTTTAGATAAATATGTCACAGAATAAAATTTCAGTGTCTACTACATTGAGACATTTGATCATTCTCATGTGAATTTGCATATAACTGTAATGCTGATATTAGAAGTTACAAAGACTAAAACAGGAGAAAGCCATCATCTAAATGATTCATACCACCTCCCTTCATGGAGAAGGATTTCCATTTACCTCAAATAAACCTTTTAAAAGAAAATTGAAGACACCTGATCTGGGTTAAGCACAGAAAAGTTTTGGGTTGATAGTGACTTGCCAGGAATATACTAAAAAGTCAAGATAGCATGAAATTTTAAATGTCTAATGACAACAAAGATTATAGACAATAAATACCTTAAAAAACAAAAAATATTGTTTCACAAATACAACTTGACCCTAAAATTTAATATTTACAAAGTGTAAAAGACATAAAAATAAAAACAAAGTGGTATCATCTTCACTTTGCTAAATTACCTTTTGGTTATTCTTGATAATAACAGATATTAAAAACTCATATTAAGGTTATTTCCCATGTCCTTCCAAAAATCCTTAGTTATTCAAAATGTACCTCCTGCATCTCGGCTGTGTTATAAATCCATGGAACACTATTGAAATCATCTTAGTTGGAAGTTACAGAAAGGATATGCATTGCAAAATGGTAACACAATAACTTGGAATTACTTAATATATGTCTGCAAGTATTTGAGGTCTAAAAGGAAGGTAGTGCATTTAGTGGGAGAATGTTCATTTTAGATTTAGACAGATCGTAATTAAAAAAATGTGTGTCCTATAACTGTGGGAAAGCTGCTGCTGCTGCTGATGATGATGGTTACTTTTCATCTGATTATTTTTGAGATTAGTTTCCTTGCTCTCAAAGTAGGGATGCCTTTACCATCAATGTTGTAGTATATACTCAATGACGTATTCCTAGCATATTTAAAGATATCTTGGTTAATATAGTTTCTCAAAAATATTTGCTGTTATTACAATGCTGATGATAGTAAAGTCATTTTTAATCTATCTATTTCTACAATTCAAACAATTTATAACATGACAAAATTGTGTTACTTCGCCTTAGCTTACTTCCTATTTTGGTTTAGTTATATTCATCATGGTGTAATTTTTTTCCAAGGTAACATTTATGAAACTGCCAGAAATACAGTGAGAGGTCTTCACAGACATAATTCACATTAAAATACCAAATTTTTATCTTACCATTCACACCTGCAATCTGGCTTCTTTCTCATCACTCCCCTGAACTGTTTCTCACAAAACAAGCAATGATTTTCTCAACATACAATTCCATAGTACATTTAAAATTCTGGACTCCTTCTCAGCAGTTTTAAACAGGGCCAACTATTTCATTTTTTATTTTTATGTTATTCTTGTGAGAACAATTTACATTGTATTTTATTCTCTTAACAGATGTTTAAGGTTACAATACGCAGTTTTGTTAACCATAGGTACAATGCTGTATGACAGATCTCTAGAACTTATTCATCTTGCATAATTAAAATTTTATACCAACTGATTAGTCATTCGCCATTTATGTTTTCTCCCAGCACTTGGCAAACACCTTTGTACTCTTTTCTTGTAGGACTATTTTCAGTACCCCATGTACGTGGAAAAATGCCGTATTTCTCTTTCTGTGACTGGCTTATTTCACTTAGCTTTAGATGATATTCTGAAAGTTCATCCATAATGTCATATGTTGCTGGATTTTCTTCTTTTGTTAAGGCTGAGTAATATTCTATTGTATGTATATACCACATTTTCTTTATCAATTCATCTGACTATGGACATTTAGATTATATCCTATCTTGGCTATTGTAAATAGCGGTGCAATGAACATGGGAGTACTAATATTTCTTCACGATTTTCATTTCAGTCTTTTGGATTATATACCAAGAAGTGATTTCAGTGGATAATATGGTGGTTTTATTTTAAATTTTTTGAGGAATCTCCATACTCTTTTTCATAGCAGCTGCAACATTTTGCATTCAAAAACAGTGTACAATAGTTTCAAATTCTTCAGAACCTCGCCAACACTTGTCTTTTGTTTTCCTGATTATCTCCATCCCAGCAGGCCTGTATGATATCTCATTGTGGTTTTGTTCTGCATTTCCCTGGTGCTAAGTGACATTGAGCATCTTTTCATATACCTGTTGGAACACATAGGGGAAATGCTTTATGACATTGATTTTGGCAATGATTTCTTGGAGATGACACTTAAGCACAGGGAACAAAAGCAAAAATAGACAAGTGGAATTGTATCAGAATAAAAAGATTCTGCACAGGAAAGGAAACAGAGTAAAAACGCAATCAATGGAATGGGAGAAAATATTTGCAAACTATACATCTAATGAGGTGTTCATATTTAACATATATAAGAAACTCCTACAATTCAATGCCAAAAACCTAATATCCCAGTTTTCAAATGGGTTATTCCTTTTCCCTCACAATATTCTTTTTTTCTAAACTTTTTATTTTATTTTTGGTCTTCTGTAACACTATACTTTTCTGATTTTCCTCTTATCACTCTGGATACATCCATCAATTTTCCATTTATGGACTTATTCTTGTCTAATAAGGGTTCAGATATTGTGATTCTACTTTTGGCACCAGATCTTGTTACCTCCCTACTTTATGTTCTCTCTACTGACTGTAGCAAATAAATCACAAGTTTGTTTCGGTAGCCCTGTTTTCGTCTCTATGCTTCAGACCTATGAACACAACTGTTATACAATATGAATTTCAACCCCTTCTTTAAGTGACGGGGGCTGTGATCATAAAAATTAAATAGCTTTCAGATTTTATATAGGCTTACACACTGGGTATTATGAAATTACAACCAGTACAAATGTGAAAATATTTACAATAAGTGAGCTGAATTAAAAAATAAAAACTATATGGCTTCATATCAATTTGGATTCTTAATTGCCAAATGAATTGCTACAAATTTAGAAGGACAGATCATTTCACTTCAAATTTAAAATGGTGAAATAAGGGATTGTGGACCCATAGCTCTCCTTGTATATTTCAAACTAAAAAAAAAAAAAAAAAAATCAAACCAAGAATTTCCAAAGACAAACTCATAATCATCCCTTTTCCAATTTATCTTCTTTCCCACCTTAGTTACCAGCACTACTAAACATTCAGTTAGGCAATCCATACACCTAGAATTAAATTTTAAATTTTTTCTGTCACCTTTCATGTTGTCAATCAGTTTTGCAGGGTTGTTTTAATACATATGAGATACATGCATGCAAACATAGGTACACACACACACACACACACACACACACACACACACACACACACCATTTATATCTGTTTCACCCTATCCTCGCCACCACTTTCCATATTCAAGCTACTACCCTTGCCTAATTTATTTGCAAGTATAACCCTTAAATTCGTCTCCCATCATACATTTTTAATATTTTCCTAGTGATTCCTCACCTAAAAAGACATAATGAGCATGTACACCATCCTGTACAGCCCCCCCACACAGATACACACACTGTAGTGATATCCCCTGCTATTTTCTCTATCTGAAATCACTATCCCTCTATCTCTCATTAATATCTGCTTAAAATAGGACACAGTGCATCTACAACATGCTATAAGTTGTTATAGAGTTTGAATATCTGGGCTTAAATCTGTGATCTAAATCTAATGAATTATGTAATAGTCATTTAACTTATTTTCTCTTGGCACTTATCACACTTACGATTTTATGTTTTTAGTTTGTTTAATAAATAAACTATATTTATATTAATCTCAGACAATGAACTGCAAACTCCAATAAGACAATCATCATTTTAATTTAACTGTTCTATTTATAACAAAATGTCTCACATATACAAGGTGTTTTAAATAATGTACAATTAAATAAATGTTATGATAAAAATTAAGTAAATATTTTTTACTAATGATAAATTTGTGGTCACAGCTATTTTTATTGGTAATCTCAGTGATGTTAAGCAATAAACTAGAAACCTTACATATAATAGGATTTGGTGTTTTTAAATGTATGGAGAGTGATGGGATGCATATTCAATGTATTTTTTTATTATCATTTATGAATTAGACCTCTAACAAAAACAATGTTCCAAAAACATAATCTTTAAATAAGGTTTAATTTAAACCTGTTAATTTCATAGGGTTTCTATTTAGTCTAATATTTAAATGCCAGACTGCCAGGCTCCCTTCCTGAAGAAGTTTGCTGCCCATAATAGAATAAAAATACATATAAATATTTTGGAATTTTCTAAAATATAATTTTATATAAATGGTAAGAATTAATTTTAGAAATCAAAAATTGTTTATAATTAAATTGCAAATCATATCATTATATTAAATACATTTTATGTTCTTGGTCCATAATAGAAAAGATACAGGTTGCTATATATCACAAGGTAAAAAAAAATCAATATAAATTAAATTGAAGCTTGAGGGAATAGCTCTGTTCAAAATCAGTGTTGATTTAAAAATCAATGTAAGTTTAAACAGACATGTTATGTTTTATCAATGTAACATGCATAACACTAGAACAAGATAAAGAATGAAAGAAAGAAAGGAAGAAAGGAAAAAAGGAAGGCAGGAAGGAAAGAAGGAAGGAAGGATAGCAAGCCAGCAAGAAGGAAGAAAGGATGAAAGAAAGGAAAAAAGGAAGTAGGGGAGAGAAAGAGAAAGAAGGAAACCCCAGATACCTATGTGTGCTGCTACCAAGCATAGCTTCCAACAGTTGAAAAGGTATGTGCATAAACACAGATCAGTCTGACCACCAATCAAGTGATTGAAGCATGTTTGGCTAAGAAAAATTGTCCTAAACCTATGTTCATGCTAGGAAGTGTTAACTTGAAATTTTTCTTATTCTATAAATTTAATACGACTGCCCATTCTTTGTACAAAATTATTATTTTCATTATTATTTATGATATGCATCATCAGCCAAATGAGCATTTGTAAATTGAAAAAAGGGAAGGTTTTCTCTGATTATTATATAAAACTATGTGCATTTTTTTGGGAATAACATTGTTTGCCCACAGTGCTTTTTAAAGCATTCCTCTTAGTTCCAAGGCATTTAAAGCAAATATTCTTTGCAAATTAAAAAATATATATGAGTATATGCATGCAATATAAATCATTTCCTATTTATAATTAGGTTGTTACAGCCTCAGCAATATTTCTAATAAAAAAAATGTTCCTTACTGTAGCTACTTCTACCTACCTTCAAATTCAAGTAATATTTTATTACTGTAATATGTGTATATATGTATTTTTTTCTTCATATATAGAGGGTACCAAAAAAGTACACATATTTTAAGAAAGGAAAAAAATGTTATTAAAATTGTAATATTCAATATATTCTAATGACAAAAGATGAATGTAATTTGACTTCTGCAATTACAAGAGGTGCTCAACTCCTGTCACATACACAGTGTTTGGTCGAGTTCTGAGGCAAGTGTGTAAACGGGTTCAGCACCAGAGCAGAAGACGCAGGACTTGCTGCTGTGTGAGGCCTCTTGGGTCCTCCCTTGTGCACGTCACACGCAGGACCAGGTGTCTCATACTTACAGTGAACGCATGCGGTTGTCAGGCGTGTTGGAGGATCTGTTGCGTACTCACACCTCCGTTGTCAATGTACTTCCACAACATTCTCGAATTTCAAATATCTCTTCAACATGGTGTTATACTCCTGTAATGATAACCACGCTTTTTCCATTTTCTTTGACTGTCCTGCCTGTGTCAGGGTGATGCTAGTAGCTTTCATTTGATGAATACCATCTTTTGAGCAATTGTCGTACTACACATTGCTGCTGTAATTCAATTCAACTTCAGGAATTAATACATAGATAACATTTCCTAAAATATGTACACATTTTTTGAGCATCCAGGTAGATATGAAGAATATTTAAAACAATTACTTTGCAGTCCTATGTTCCTGAAGATCCTATCAGGAATTGCTAGTTTGTCCCATATGGCAATCATCAAAATGTTCTTTGTACCTATGAGATTTTTTCTATTTTGTTTGTTCAATTTGTTCTTTAGATTCCACATATAAGCTAAATCACATTGTATCTGTCTTTCTCTGTCTGACATACTACACTAAGCACAATACCCTCCAGGTCCATCCATGCCACTGCGGATGGCAAGAACTGAGTCCCATCCGAGGCCTAGCAATATTTCATTATATATGTACCACCTCCTCCTCATTCATTCATCCATTGATGGGCACCCCGGCTCCCCCCAGATCTTGGCCATTGCAAACAGTGCTGCAGTGAACATATGGATGCACGCATTCCCTAGAAGTAACATTTTGAGTTTCTTTGAATAAATAACCAGACCTGGGATTACTGGGTTTATCTTTGTCTCTTGCTATAGTCTTTGTTTTATAAAGTCTATGTTGTCTGCCGTAAGTATTGCTGCCCCAGCTTTTTTCTTTGTTTGTTTTTATTTTCATTAAATATCTTTATCTCTTTCAGTCTGTGTGTACCTTTCAATCTGAAGCGAGTCTCTCGTAGGCAGCATATGTAAGGGTCTTGCTTCCGTATCCATTCAGCCACCCTATCTTTGGATTGGAGCATTCAATTTATTTACATTTAAAGTAATTATTGGTAAATATGTAGGTATTGCAATTTTATTATTCATATTTTGTTCTTCTTTTAGTCTTAAAGAAGTCCCTCTAAATTTTTTGGTGATACTGGTTTGGTGGTGATGAACTCCTTTAGCTTTTTCTTGAGAAGTACTTTATCTGTCCTTCAATTCTAAATGACAACTTTGCTGGGTAAGTAATTTTCATTGCAGTTCCTTGCTTTTCATCACTTTGAACATTTCCTGCCAATCCCATCTGGACTGTGAAGTTTCTGTTTAGAAATTAGCTGATAGTTTTATAGCAGTTCTCTTGTAGGTAACTAACTGCTTTTCTCTTGTTGCTTTTAAGATTCTCTTTTTGGCTTTAAACTTGTCATATTAATTATGATGTGTCTTGGTATAGATCTGTTTTGGTTCATCTTCTTTGAGACTCTCTGTGTTTTCTTGTATTATACATCCATTTTCTTCACCAGGTTAGAGAAGATTTCTGTCATTAATTCTTCAAATAGATTTTCAATTTTTTACACTATCTTCTCCTTCTTGTAACCCTATGATGCAAATGTTGGTACACTTGATGTTGTGCCAGCATCCTCTTAAACTCGAGTCATTTTTGGGGGGTTCTTTTTTCTTTTTGCTGTTCTGATTGGCTGTTTTCTGCTACCTTATCTTACAAATTTCTAATTTCACCCTCAGCTTCATCTAATCTTGTGTTAAGTCCTTCTAATATATTCTGTATTTCAGTTATTGTATTCTTCATTTCTGACTGGTTGCTTTTTATGTTTTCTATCTCCATTTTCCTGTTTTCTATGTTCTTGTTGATGTTCTGACTGACATCATTGAGCATCCTTATTATCAGTGTTTGAAACTGTATCTGGCAGATTGCTTGTCTCCATTTTGTTTACTTTTTCTTCTGGACCTTTGTTCTGTTCTTTTATTTTGGATATGTTTCTTTGTCTCCTCATTTTGACTGCTTCCCTGTACTTGTTTCTATGTATTAAGTAAGGCTGCTATGCCTTCTGGTCTTAGTAAAGTGACTTTAGGTTGCAAGTGTCCTGTGGGACCCAGTGGTTCAAGTCTTCCTGATCAGCTGAGCTGGGACCTTAAGGTGTGTCCCTTGTATGGGTTGGCTGTGCTCTCCTGTTGTCACTGAGCTTTGGTTGCTGTTTGCATGTCAGTGGGAGAAACTGACCCTCATGTTGATTGGTTGTGAGAACTGTCTGTTACTACATTGGAAAAACTGGAGCAAGGGCTGACCTACAGAGCAGAATTCACTTTAGTAAGGCTCTGGTGCCTGCCCAGTTTGCCTTTTAGGTGTGTCACTATTGGAGGTGGCTGGGTGATACTCCAGCTTGACCCAAATCTGACCACCAGGCATGCCAGCCCTAGGACCTCCTGGAAGGGAACCCACTGCATGCCACTTTTAGCCATAGCCTGTGTTCTACCCTAGGCCACATGGTATGAAACACAAAGCAATCTGCAAATGGCTGTCACTTGCACTGTGCTAGGTGGTGCCTTAAAAGGCCAAATCACAAACTGAGGCCAGTTGTCACAAGTGCTGGGCTTAGGGCTGCTTAGCCAGAGGTACAGGACATGCAGAAGCCAGATGCTGCTTGTTTGTATTTTGTGAACCTTTGATAAATTTTAGGAAAATCTGCAGCATGAGATAAGACAAGCTGTTTGTGTGGAAATGATCTGGAAACTTCTAGGGTGTGCCTGAAAGTTGAGTGGGCCAGGGTCTTCAGGAATCACTAGGGTGGAGGCAACAAGAGGTGATAGCCAGTTTAATGAAGACTCAGATATGGTGTCTGCCTGTGTCTGCATGCAGGGAAAGAGATGGATCAACAGAGAAACAATGGTTTCCATCAGTTCCTTCCTCCAGGGAAAGTCCCCTCTAGTTCTCACCCAGAAGCTAGACAATTCAGTTCCTTTTAAGCTGCAGCCCCAGCACTGGTGCTCAGAACAAGTGAATCCATCAGTAAGTTTGTGTTGGGCCCTTTCAGAGGAACATCTGGAACTGCAACCACCTTCTGGCTCACTGAGCCACAAACCTCTGCTGGTTTTCACAGCCAGGAGTTATGGGGACTTCCATTTCCAACAGTGAAGTCCTAAGCTAGGCAGCACAGTGTGGGGCTGAAATATCTCGCTCAGCTGACCTCCTCAGCTGAGATATTTCTCTTGATTTTTAATGGTCAAATGTGGGTGAGGAAGTACCACATTTTGCATCCCTGACCCTTCTATCAGTCTCGAAGAGGCTTCTTCTGTATGTCCTTAGTTGTAGGGTTTCAGGTTCAGTTTAGCAAGACTTCAGGTGGTTCTCAATGATGGTTGTTCTGTAGTTTAGTTCTAATCGATCTTGTCCCCAGAGGGGGTGAGTACGGCTTTTATCTACTTTGCCATCTTGACCAGAAAATCTCTATATTTCTTCTTGTGATTTCTAAGTCATAATATTATAGATTGCTACAGTTTCATAGATGTGGCAAAATGTTGGAGACTACTGGGTAGAAATAGGTAGCTAGATAACTTGTTGCCTGGTAGCCAGCAGGACCATCCTGATTGCATTGGTTTCCCTGTTCCTCTAAATGTCATGGGGATGTTGCAGATTGACCCAAGTGAATACTGTGTAATAAAATCTATAAGAATATTATATAGTTTGAGTATTGAGTAGCTCCAATATTTAGTGATCATTTTAGTCATCAAGAAAAAGTAAGAAAATTTGCCAGGGGGGTGTAGGAAGCCTCAATGGTATTGTGCTATTAAAACCAAGGAGAGATTATTCAGTTTTGTAGAAGAGTCTGATAGAATAAGTCATTAAAATTATACACCGAACACAGCATACAAGAGTACAATGGTGTATTTAGAAGTTTTTGATGAAGTGTTGGGCATAGAAACTCTATTAGAATATACAGTTTGTAAATGGGATATATAAAAGTACATAACATGTTATGGAATTTTTCTCTTTAAAAAAGCAGAGGTCACTATACTTTGACTATATTTAAAATAATCTAGTTGGCAGGATGAAAATTATTATATTTATGAGAGTAAAATAGGCTGTTGATTGCACTGAGAAAAAGTAAATGTCCCAATGCACTGGTTTCCAGTGAAATTAAAGGACTTTGAAAATAGGTTTTTAAATATAATCTAGAAGTAGAGGATGTGGATTAATTATTTTGGACATAGACCAAATATAGTTGGTAAGAAAGCCTAAGAAATCAAGAGATTGGGTGACATATACAAATGATGGAACAATTTATTAGAGCTGAGGACAAGAAATTGAGACCATAGAATATGAGAGAATCATGTGTTTGCACATTAAAATTACTCATGATTGTGGCAGGATGTAAAATGGAACGGAAGACTGTTAGGTAAGTATCAAATTTGTTAACAAATAAACTGGAGCAGACTGTGTTTTGCTAGATGATGGAAAGAAGATGAGAAAAAGAGTGGGACAGTAAAATGGTAGGAGTCATCAGGTGGTGAATTTTTATTGTGTAATACATGTTCACACTTGTATGTATATACTCATATACACACTTAAATATACATCAAAATTGAATTATAAATTATTATCTTAACATATACTGTATACAATGGCAAATTCCAAGGTCATAGTATCTTTATTCAATAATAGTTTATAATTTTGATATTTTATCTTACTTAGTAGAGAATATTCATCACAAAAGTATAAAAAGCCAATCTTTAATAATTTTTAAATATTAATCTGCTATAGCCAATGTTTTTTATCAGTGATAACGTATCTCTACAACAGTTAAATACTAATATGCTAAAAAAATTCATTATTGACTTTTTAATTTTCAGAATATAATGAAACAATTTATTTCTACATCTCATTTCTTACTTTGCCTGAAATGTGTTTAATCCAAAAATCATAATTCAGCCATGATAGGAAATGAACTCTTCTTTATATGCCAATCAATTTATTTGGTGAGTGTTTTATTGCTCAAACAGTAATGTTCATATGACACATCTATTTTTAAAACATTTTCAATAAATTTAAACTGAGGATAATTTTTCACTGTATCTGTGTATTTTCTCCTTACATTATTTTCTCTAACATATCATCAGGTTCTTACTGTAAATCAGGCCCTGCCTTAAAAACTCAATAAACTAAAACCTTTTAGATTTTTCTTGCTCAATCTTCTACACATTTATTTACAATACATGTATTTAAGAAATAGGATCCCATCATTCTCACACTTAAACGATCAGAAATTCAACTATTGATTCTCAGGACAGTATATGATTATAATGCTTAAAAATACTTTTGTTGTTGTATAACATGACTCCATGCAACAAACTACTTGACTAATGATTCATATTTTAAAATATATTTTTAAAGCACTCAACCTAATACTGATGGGGAAAAGTGCATTTTGAGTGCCTTGTCAAATGTATAGAGAACTTCAAGAGAAATCTGTCTTTCAGAATATTCTGATTGTGCAATTTTCAAGTCATGTACTGAATTTGCAATTTAAACATCAAAAATTGAGGAAATTTTTTACATTATTACCCAGACTTACAAACTGAGAAAATAAGGATTAGAAAGTTTACATTAATTTTCCAGGTGCATACTACTAGTAAATCACAAAAAAATAAATGTCTGTCTGGTTTTCATTCTATTATTTTAAATATTAATATTAAAAATCTTTACCCACTTTTATGTACCTAACACAGTCAGTCCTAAGCACCTCTTATGTGTATCTTACTGTCCCAGGTAAAGATAAAAAGTTATTTGGCTCAAGGTCACATAGTCAAGTAAGGACTTGAACTCAGGAGGCCTAAATGTGAGTGCTTATTCTTACTATGCTGTTCTGTCTCTTCCCACCTTGCTTATTGCCTGCCTTCCCACTGCCTTTCCAACCCCTTAGCGTATGTCTGTCGTTCACTTCCCTATTTCTCTAGTGTCTTCAAAAGACTTCAGGGGAGCTTGAAAGTTCCAGAAAATTTCATCAGAATCCATGCTAGAAGCAGATGAACTCTTTCCTTTAGGCTAATTCTGTCTTGGAATATTTTTTAAGTAAGATATTTTAAAATAAGATACTAGGAGGTTTGTATCATCAGAAGGTTTTTCTGCAGCTCTTTTACTCTGTAACTAGACAAATATTAACAATAAGATTATTACTTTATTCCTCTTTCCTCCACATGTGTATATATTTTTAGAAGAAGATATGAGCACAGAGGTATTTGGTATCAACAAGGTTATCCATTTTATTACTGCTTTTGGGTCAAAAATCATTGGTACTGCAGAGCACCAGTCTTATCTCACTTACCTCATATCAAGATAGTTTAATGGGCAAATATTAATGTCACTAATATTTAGTGATAATGTCACAGTTATTAATATTTTGGACAGAATGTTTAAACACTGATTTTTGTCTTTTATTTATTTTTTTCTTTTTTCTTTTTTTTAAATTCATTTTTTTTTTTTTTTTTTTTTTGCATAGCCTAGTTCAATGTGAGGGCTAGATATTCTGGCAACATTTTCTTGTGTTTCTTTTTTTCACATATACCACAAGGGTTTAAACTAAGATTGTTATCGTGGAAGTGGGGCTCAGAAAATTGCTGAAATCTGTTGTTTTATATGGTGACTGCCTGTATGCACACACACACACACACACACACACACACACACACACAAACACACACTGTTGTCAGGATTCATGACCTGGAGCTTAAATGAAATCAGTATATTTAGGTGAAGTTCTGAAAAATCTACACCACAATTAATACTTCTCATATCATATGCTACATACTTATTCCTCTTGAGAAAAATATGCCAAGACTCTATGTTATTAAAGTTTAATTTTAAATCCAACCTATGTAATTAGTATAAATATAAAGCAGTAGAAGGTAACCCTGGCTAAAACATTAAAGAATTTAAGATCTTACAGTAGTTTAACTATTTTACAATAATTTACAGTTGAGATAACACATGAACAACAGAAAATTGATGCAAGCATCAATCACGAACGAATAACTAGGTAGAGTGGTGCAAAATTGCACCTCCCCTTGTCTAATGAATAACAAAAGGAGTGTCTGTCTGTGGCACATGAAGAAGCACCTCAGAAGTACCTAGCTCTGTGGTCCAAAATCAACAACTACGTGCTTAAAAATGTGAAGAGATGCAATAAACTATTGCTCAAAGTAAGATAACCCAGTCTGAAAATTACAGTTTATAGAATTTTTCTGTAATTATTTTCAGAAATTAATCCTTTAAAAATATGTTGGAATATGACCCAGAAATTTCCTTTGTGGGTATCTACACCTCAAATTTGAAAACCTTAATCTGTGAAGACTTATATACCCCCATATACATCACAGCGCTGTTCACAGTGGCCAAGTCATTGAAACAACAAAAGTGCCCCGCAATAGATGACTGGATAAAGCAGCTGTGGTACATATACACAATGGAATATTACTCAGCTATAAGAAAAGATGAAATATTGCCATTTGCAACAAAATGGATGGACCTGGAGATCATCATGCTAAGTGAAATAAGCCAGACAGAAAAAAACAGGAACCGCATGACTTCACTCATATGCGGAATATAAAACTGAAAGCAACAAAAAAACAAAAACTCATGGACACAGTCAATAAATAGTTCACTGGTTACTTGAGGGTAAGGAGGAAGAGAGGTGGGAGAGAAAGGAGAAAGAGTCAAATATATGGTGTAGGAAAGAGAACTGACTCTGGGTGGTGAACACATAATGCAACACATAGGCAATGCACGATAGAATTGTACACCTGGAACCTATACAATTTTTGCTAACCAAAGTCACCCCAATACATTTAACAATAAAAATTTTTAAAAATAAATGAATAAATAATACAATGAAAAAAAAGATGGTGGAGCTTCTAAATATTTGTTAGATATCCAGTGTGGGTTTCTTATGATGAGTATTACTCAATAAGTACATAATACATATATTTTTAAATTGTATTTGTTAGAAGGCCCCACTTCAAACAACTGGTTAAAATAATAAAAGAAAGTCATTTGCTCATATAATTGAAAAATTCAGAAACAGAGAAGACTACAAACAAGGTTTTATCCAACCATTAATGATATCACCAATTTCCATATGGCTGGAGAGAGACTTTATTTCATTAAACATTTAATACAGAAATAGGTTACTCTTCACACACGTAATCCTGAGCCTCTCTCTATGGACAGAATTATGTGCACTGAAGGTTTGAGTTGGATTTGTAGTCCAGAGCTGAACTAATCACTGTGAAAATGGGATGAGATAACATAATTTTTATAAGCCAACCAAGGGGCAACCTTAATACTGAGGATGTTGTCACTATAATGTTTTCAGTATAATTGGGCAGGGAAGGAATGAATTTTTACAGAGCAAAAATAACTTTTGAAGATATACAAATAAAAATCTTGGAATGTTGAAATATTAATACTTAATTATAATTCTGGTTGATAGCAGGGTTATTTCTGGTTAATATTAACAACTTTTGAGACTTGCTTTTAGTCTTTGTCCTTTCTGATTTTATTCTTTGCCTTATCTGTAAATATCCATAGGTAGCATTTGGTCATCTGGTAGAAATAATAAGATTGCTGAATAGCTACAATACCTTTGCTAAGCAGGTCTATGAGTGCAAGATATTGATCCAGCAATGTACTGGCTCAAATCCATTTTAATTTGCTTTTCCATTTTTATCTTCCTATGGGGGGCTACATTTCTGCCTAGTATGCTGAAAAATAAACTTATTGTTAATTATAGTACTTGTATCTCTTTATATAGCTAGCAAGTACAGCACTGAAATTGAATTTTGCTATAAAATAATTTCAATATAGAAAGTTAATATTAGATTTATATATGTGAGCTATACCCTTGTCATTCATCTTATATCAGGGGAGATAAAAATATAGCTATATTCTATAACCTAAAACACAGCAATTCAATATGGTCTTGGGTAGCTATTTATATTACAATATATGTAACATTACATAGGTATATTGCTTCTGTTGAATTTGAGAGTGAGGAAATATGACATAAATTTATGGCACATGACTCTATCTGCTTAAATTGAAAAGAACCTTAGCAATGGGCAAAGTGCACAACATTATTTTTTATTTCCAAGTTATTATTAAGCTTAAAATAAAAGTCACTGTACATCAATATATTAACCACAGTTGAAAGTCATTATAAATTTGAGAGTCATCAAATTTTAAGAATCGTGTAATGTTTGTATATTATTGTAATACATTAAACAGCATATATGGCATTTTAAGGTTATGGGTGGGAAAATAGAAACACCTGCTAAAATGGACTTACAGTAGCCTCATTATTAACCTAGCCATGTCTACATAACCTCTTGGAAACTGCAGGTAATATATGCCAGAAATTTTCCAAGATAGAATGTTAAGCAGTTAATAGATTATCACCAGTGTAAGAGACAAAAACAAGATATTATAAATTTTAATTTCTTTCAGGAGTATAATAATAGTTGCCTTATGAAGAAAATATTAGATCCATTTATTTATTAATATAGTATATAAACTATTATTTTTCATGTTTCAGAATATACATACAATATTATGCTGAATTTAGGAAAGAATGTTGCCTTTGAACATGAAAGATTGCTTAGAGTTTATAACAAAAAATATTAATTGCAAAAATTATTTATGTTTATTCATTAAGTCATTTGACTGCTGTCAAATAATAATGGCATTTTGTAAAATGTAATTAATTGCAAAATTTAAATATGTGAAATGAAAGTAGGTCATTTTCCTGAGTCAAAAACATTTTAACAAAATTATAGTCATTTTTTACCTATTGTTCATTTTCTAAAAGCATTGTTTTAACATTTTAATAGATTTTTTAGTTGCTTAGAAGAGAAAGGTAAAGATGATCTAGATTATTCTATCATAGCCTTCTGTTATTAATTTTACAGAATATATGTTATGTTTACTCACAAAAGCTGTCAGTTAACTGTTAATCAGACCCACACTCTAAAAATATGTTACTGATATGAAAACCATTGAAATCTTGGGTTAGTTTCTCTCATTCCTACTATAAAATTAAGTAAAATACAATAAAATTAATCAGCTGTAGCCAATTCAAACCCAAAGACTATGTAAAGTACTTCCTCCAACATTTCTAACTTATAACAGAGCAACTGTGTTAGAGAAATAGGCCTAGAATCTAGCTTCCAAGAGTGTGAGATGTTAGTGAAAAAATGAACTCTAAAGAGTATTATTTTAAATTTTTCATTTGTCCCCAGTTCAGTATGAATTTTTATATATATATATATATATATATATATATATATATATATATACATATACATACACACACACACATATATATATATGTATATATATATATATGTATACAATTATTAATAGTGTGTTTAATGTCAGCATAGTGGGTTTTTTGGATATGAAATAACCAATACCATGTTGATATATAGGTTTTTGCCTAGTCACAAAAACAAATGTCATAAACACTCTATATATATATACACACATACATATATACATATGTATATATATATATATATATATATATATATATATATATATATATATACATACACACACATACATATATATGAATATTTGTGCAAGTTTATTTGCAGAATACATTCTTAGAGGTCAAATTACTCATTGACTAGGAACATATATATTATTACACTTGTCAAGTCTACCAAGAAGTTATTCCAGTTTCTAATTCCATTAACAATTATATAGATAAGCCAATTTCCCTTATAATTCTATTTTTTAGGGAATTCAGTAAATATTAGCTTAACTTCTAAAAATGTTGAAATGGCATCTCATAGTTTTAAATGATTTAATAGCTTGAAATTAAATTTTATGTGTGGACTAAATTAATCTAAAAATTTATTAAGTATTTTTAATCTACTTGTTTAGCATTGAAAAGTCTAATAAAATTATATTTAAGAACACTCTATTCCAACAGAATCATTGAAAAACCATATAACATTTTTTGAATTAAAGTGCAGTAAATGGTCTAGTAATTTATCAAGCAGAAAATGTTACTAATTTACACTTTATTATTTATTCAAAAATGATATATAAATTTATACTTTAGTGGCAGGTTTCTTCAATTTCGCTCTTGAAGAAAACTACTTAATATATTGAACATTCTGTGTATGCCTGGAAGGTAGAATGATTTTCCTTTTTATGGGGATTGCAGTCAAAGTCTGATGTCAGAATATCCAGTGAATTCAGGTCAGTGAAATATAAAATGTCCTGCTTGATGTCAGTAGTTGTAGAGCTAAAAAGATATATAGACTTATAAATTGATAAGGAGATGTATGGATATGAATTGTATGCATATTGGGGTTCTTGTATATAACTTTTCTCCATATGATCGAAGAGAAACACTGGCAATTTCTTCTTGTGTTTCTAAGACATTCTGGTATTCACAACCTCTGTAACAAATATGAACAAATGGATTTGTAATGATTTCTCTCCCTACCCCCTCATACACACACACATACACACACACTCATACTCCAAAACACATACATGAGGTAGAGAGAGAGCAAATCACTTCATTTTACTCTTTATTGTTGTATTATTATTTACTCCCTATTATTGTATTGACCAGACAAATTCTGGTCAAGCTTTTTCTATTAGAATTTATATTCTTTAGAACTAAAGTAACATATTTTTATATTTACTATAGTCTAAGAAACAAAAGCTTTTACTCAGTTGTTTTTCAAATATATATGATCAATTAAAGTCTATAAGGGGACTGGTGGGTGTTTGCTAAATCCCTTTGCTATCATGTCAGCCAAGATTTGCTTTGAATTCCTGAAACTCTGTGCTTCTTCAGATGAACAGACACACCACACTACCTGCAATATTATTTTTCCACTAACACCCTGAAATTTTGCCATTGTAAAATCTATATCCCTTTGTCCATCTTTGCTTTGCATTAGAGTAATTTCAACTAACAAAAAATATTTTTGGTCCCTCACTCAAATTGAACTAAAATGAATTCACCTGACTTTTTCAACAGATTTGCCCCATTATTAAATCCCAGATTAAGAACTAAGCTAATCCCTTCTGTTTATGGTTAGGCAAACAATCAATCATATTTGTACATTAAAAAGGTGGAAATATATCAGTACTACTTTTTAACATTGAGTACTACATTAAGCTGTAGGTTTCTGTATAACAAGTAAGGTTATATTGGATCCTTTTTTTTGTCACCTTCTAACATGTAACTTAAACATGCCTGCACCTACTATCTTGAGAGAACATATAAAACATTATGTCCAGTACCTTTTATTTACAGAGGATTATATAACTGGGCCTCAGGATACACATGTAATAAAGTTTTTTAAATGTGTAAGTTTAACATAATTGCATATTTTCTCTTTTAACATTGATAACAATGCTCATTTCAAGAAGTGATGGCATGGCCTGGCAGATTTCAAAATACATATAATTGCAGGGGTGGTACCATCAATGACTCAGCTTGAGGTGGTGATAAGGAGGAAAAGTATTTACTTTGGAGAGTATGATAGAAAGCACTCACCTCTTGCTTCCTGATGTTATTTCTATAAATTACTAGTTCTCTGTACTGGGAGCATTCTTCCACAGAAGATGGGAACTCTCATATTCTTTTGACTTGTCACTGGACTCAAGCTGTGATAACTAACACTTTTATTCCAAGATGGCCTACAGAGATATTCTCTTGCTGATTTCAGATTTTTTTTTTCACAATAAGAATGCTAGTAGAATAGGTTGGAAAAAATATAATGAAATAAAATTCTGTTCTCATTTCCTCCTCTCTAGGTATTTTTCGAACTATGCCAAGTTTCATTGTGGTTACTGGATAAAAATAAGAGTTATACCTCTCTTGTAAGCTAAGTAAAGGGTCAAGATATTAAATGGAAACATAGTGGAAGATTTTTGTCACGTATCACTATATCAGTGATATCTGGCCTTGACCTTCTTACCCACCCTACCACACACATACACATTACAATTCAAATAGTTTCTTCAGAACTCTGGATCCATTTTTTTCATCATCTACTTTTTCCATAGGAATTTTCATATGATATCATACTAGATAATGCATTATATTACTTTTTATTGTCAGTCTCTTTCCAGAATTATCATAGGGCTTGTTTGTTTGTTTGTTTTTGTTCACCAATGTGCCTAGAATGGTGCCGGGCACATACTAGACACCAAATATTTGTCAAACAAAATAAACAATTTTGTAAATATAGAACTCTGATTGGCTGGAAGAAGCTTTGATGTCTCCTTTCACATGCTCCTAAAATGGGACAGAGTCAGGAACTCTTATGTCACTTAATTATAAGAGAAGAGGACTCTGATAAAATGGAATAGAACAGATGGTTAGAAGTATAGCCTGTAGAGTCACACTTCATCGTGATGCAACTTAATAATTGTATGATTTAAGAAAGTTGAATAACATCTTGGCCCACGTTTTCTTCACCTTACATTTTATCTCACATTTTAATTCAGTTATTAGGATATAAAGTGGGTAAACTATTTAGGTGAACACTTTGCATATCATTTATTATTGTGAAAGATATGGCTTCTCACAAAGATCATAGCATAGGAAGCAACAGCAAATAAGACTACAGCATCCTGGATGTTTTTACTAAGTATGATTTTTTTTTTCTTTTTTTCTTTTTGGTATGTGGGTAGTTCCCTGACCGGGAATCGAACCCAGGCCACAGTGCTGACAGCGCCAGCGCCGAAGCCTTAAGCGACTACACCATCAGGGAACACCCAAGTATGATTTTTTTTATTTGAAGAGAATCACATGGCAGCAAAATTAATCTTTTAGTAAGATTTTTTCTCCTAATTGACATAGACTTTATAATACTCTGAGAACTGTTATAAATTAACTTATAACTCAGTGAACTTAAACAAAGGTGTTTTATTTCCTCTTTCTCTTTAATTTATTTTTTTCTGTCTACATTCTTTCCCCAGAAGATATTAAAACTCAGTTGGCAACACAAGTATGGACAGACTTTGTGGTTAGTTCTGGGTTTCTGAACTATCAATTTCACTTGGGCATAGTAATGTGTAAGAAATTTATATTTAGAATTTAAACTGCAGAAATCCTTATATTTAGTTCTGACATTTATTCATGCTTTGTAAATTTTGTAGAAGCAAGGCTTATGATGTAATAGTTTAATGTATTCTGTGATTCATTGCAACTTCAGAAAAGTAATACACTTGAGAGTCTTTGAATTGGAAACTTACACTTTGAAAGTTTTTAGGAAGTTAGAAGATCTTGTAGTAGAGAATGACAAACTTGTATCAGTTACAGCAGGAACTGGGATTCACACAGAAGTCTGAATTGGGTAACAAGTATGAAGGAGAGATAATATAACAATTAAATTCTACTTATAAAATTAAAGTAAACTCATTTTATTGACATTTCTTATTCTGTGGTAGTAGAATATTGAGAAAATCTCTTTGAACATGGGAAGTAGATTTCATTTTTAATATTGTGACATATTAAATATTTGCTATTATACAGAACTTCATAACACTGTGTAGTGAGTTTGAATAAAGAAAGTGGGTGAAGGAGTACAATTTCAGATGGAAAATAGAATCCTGACTTCTTGACAATAGGAGTAGTTTTAAGAATGTATTCCACAGATATCTAGAGTTTATTAAAAGTGATGCATTGGTACAGAAAATGTGTAATTTGAGACTTACTTTTAAATGCTTTGACAATTCAAAAGGAAGTGAGGGCAGAGAAGGTAGCAGTAGAAAAGAATGAGCATCTTCCTAGGCCAAAATCTAGACACTCAGGTAGTG